>JAPXFQ010001879.1:0-86941 GCA_028564705.1 Apricaphanius iberus | reverse complement strand
TTAGTGTGGACGATAGAGGGGTGTAGACTAAATACTTATATGTTTAAGGCATTATCCGGCTTAGTGTGGACGTAGCCTTAGACTGTTGGAAGACAGCCTCACCACTTTTCTTCAATCAGTTCTTTTTTTCTTTTTGTTTCTCTTTTCTGTCTTCTCAGACCCCCAGACGGTTGTGGCGGATGGTTGCTTGTACTCAGCCAGGTTCTGCTGGAGGTTTCTTCTTATTAAAGGGGAGTTTTTCCTTTCCACTGTTGCTACATGCTTGCTCAGTGTGAGGGATTTCTGTGGTTGGAGTCTGCATGTCAAGGGATTCCTTAAACAGAAAACCTTTAACTGATTGGAATGTTTGTATAATTGTACTGACATGATTTTTCTTGTGAAGTGCCTCAGGTTGACATATGTTGTGAATTGGTGCTATACAAATAAACTGAATTGAATTGCTGATAATCAGCGTTAAACAGTGTTTTTTTGTTATCATGCTTTTGTTACTGTGGTTAGCATGATGGTAATGCTGCTCTAAATACATTTTCCTAAAATTTCTCTGTTTAAATTCTTAATAATGATGATGCTTCTGTTGCATTTTATGATTTTATGCTGCTGCTGTTATAATGTTTGGCTGATATCATAACGTTTGGTGGGTAAGATGAACATTCTAATGTGGTGTTTAAGGCATTATCCGGATTAGTGTGGACGTGGCCTAAGCCAGATAACGCCTTAAACGTATAAGTATTTAGTCTACACCCCCCTATTGTCCACACTAAGGTTTTTTTGTGGTCTGTGGCCGGATAAGTATTAGCAGGGTAAGAGAACCGTCTAACTGTTATCTCAACGGCTAAATGAGCACGTCTGGACGTAACCTATCCGGTCCCCGGCTAAATCAGAGCAACGACGTCAATCAAATGCTGCGTCCTAAATTGATGATGACAACAACGAGACACCAGATAATGACAACAGCAAAGATGTAGACGAGTCTCGCTATGCTACTGTTTCTTTTACAAATTCAGACGTTTGCAAAGTTAATCCTAACCTACTTGCAGATGAGAAGGCATTAGGTGATCCAGGAGGGGCTGACAGTGACGTAGATTATACGTGTCAATCTGTGTTCTTTTTGTTTTCCCCCGCGCATGCCCAGTACATGCATAGGTCGGCATTGGATTGCGCAATTATGGGAGCTTAAACGGACTTTAAATGGGGCGTAAATGCTCGTGTTGAGTGGATAACATTAGGCGTCTAACTCCCCGTATAACCTTATCCAGCTTAGTGTTGACGTAGCCTCAGATCTTCAACAACTCCCTGGAGCTGTGTGTGTGGTCCCCTTCTGCCTCAAACGCTCCAGCATCATCCCAGTTCCCAAGAAGTCCCCTGTCACAGGATTAAATGACTACAGACCAGGCGCTGTGACATCTGTGGTCATGAAATCCTTTGAGCGACTGGTGCACCCGGTCCCTCAGCATCGGGCCGCCCCCCAGGGATGTGTTCTTTTCCCACTGCTCTTTTCCCTCTACACCACTTATTGCACTTCAAGGGACACTTCTGTGAAACTCCTGAAGTTTGGTTGCCAATGACACGAGTCGTGGTTGTCGAGGTGGTGTCCAGAAAACAATGTGGGCTACATTGATAACTGGGGGACCTTCTGGGGAAAACCTGGACTGTTACGTAGAGATGGCATCCATCCCACCGCGGACGGAGCTTTGCTTCTTTCCAGGAACATTGAAAGGGTTATCCCTAGTTCCCCAGTACCCTGACAACCCAGAATCCAGGTCAGGGAACAGGGACTGCCACCCACCCACTACCCTATAGAGACTGTTTCCCGTCCACTACCCAAAACAAATGAATTAAAAGTTAATGCTACTAAAGCAAAGTATAAAAATCTCAAAGATAAATACAACTCCGACTGAACAGAAAAATAAATCAATTAACTGTGGTTTACTAAACATAAGATCTCTCCCCTCAAAAACACTCTTGGTAAATGGCCTAATCTGTGATAATATTGATCTGTTTTTTCTTGCAGAGACATGGTTGCAGGAACTGACCCGCCCTGCTTGACGACCCTGACTAAGATGGCATTCCAGTGGAGAAACGTTCTCCACGTCCTGCTACCAACTTCTGCATCAGTTCTGTTGCTCTTTTTGTGTCTCTGTTCTGTATTCTCCAAACCACAGACGGTCTCGGCAGATGACCGCTTGTACTGAGCCAGGTTCTGCCGGAGGTTTCTTCCTGTTAAAAGGGAGTTTTTCCTCTCCACTGTCGCTTCATGCTTGCTCAGTGTGAGTGAATAGCTGAGAAGTCACGACGCAATCTTCTGTGGTTCTCTAATTCCTAAATTAAACATTTTATTGTAATAACTCTTTTTGTAAAGTGCCTTGAGATGACATCTGTTGTCAAACAGCGCTATGTAAAAAAACTGAATTGAATTGAATGTATTGCAAAGGCTTAAATTTTAGCTAGGAGGAGCTGCTGTACTTAAGCCAACTTAAAATGTAGTTAATTCTTTACTCATAAAAACAGATATAAGCATGTCCAAAAAATATAACCAACTTTTGTCCACTGTGGTGTCAGTTTGGAGTTTGATAACTTTGAATTAAAGCTAAGCTACCAGAGGCAAGGAAATAATTTATCTGCTCATTTAAATACAAATTTTCAACATAAACAAGTTTAAAGGTTTTTTTATATTTATAGCTTTCGTTTATTAAAATAAAGGCTTCAGAAATGCACCTCTACAAAATTAACATTTACCCAGGTCTAATACTGAAGAACTGTATGAGCAGATTCATTAAAACATTCAGTAAGCCTTTATAATAACCCAAAGTGTGTATGTATATATATATAAAAACATAAACCAGTCTTAAGTATTAAAATGTGAATGTTTTCTGAACAGCTTCCAATGGGCCAACATATTTTGTCATCTTTTCCTGTAGCCTAATCTTACTTGAGGGTAAGCTGAGAAAACTTTGCAGTAAAAATATTTGACGTTAGGTTTCACAAATCCCAAACTGGGTGTTAAATATTCTCCAAATACTATAAAATAATGTAGTTCAGTTTTAAAGAGTCTAGCTTTTGTACATTATGAGCTGGACCAGATCTACAGTGGTAGTAAAAAGAAGAAATACTATGTCTCTATTGTGTTTTCACAATGAAATATAGCTTTCAGAAATCACAAACAAAGAATTACATAGTATTCAATTAGTATAAAATAATCTAGTGCAGGTTTCTAGAATCTAGCTCCTGTAGTTTTGTACCTGGGGCTGTTCTAGTTCAGATGCAGAAAAAGTGCTGAAAAGTTTATTTTGTTTCACAAACCATATAAATGTTTCACAAATACTACAGTTGGTTTTCACTGTTCTGCTATTATTGTAGAATAATTTAATCCATGTTTGAAATGTCCTTGTTTTGTAGTTTTTCAGCTACAGCTAAAATAGTTTGTTACAGATGTAGAAAAAAAGCTGAAATCTGCCTTTATTGAAGTTTCCCAAATCACAGAAATGGTTCATGAATCCGGATTGGAGCTGGTTACAAATGTTCTGCTATTAGTGTAGAATAATCTAGACCCAGTTTGAAATGTCTAGAATATGTACTTTTAAAACTAGAGCAGATTAAAGCTCAGAGTAGAGAGAAAATTGCTGCAATTTCCCTTTAGCCATTTCCCGAATCAGAAGCCAGAAACGGAAACCAACTTCGGCCTCATATAGCCTACCACCACTTTATCTAGCACCAGGAGCTAGCTTTAGCTTCGCTGCCTAATCTCCGCTAAAATCTCTCCCCAAATGGTGGATTTAAAGCCGTAATCTCCATCCTGCGTCAACAGTAAACCGTCAGCATCGTTGCTGTTTCCTACCTATCCGGTGTAAGATGATCTGGGGGGTCCGGGTGAAATCCAGCGGCCTGTTCTGGTCATCCATCTCTTCCTCGGACTTGAAGATTTCTTTACAATCTGTGAATGTTTCTTCAGCAGGAGTTAACTGCTCGTTGATCAACTCTCGTTGAAGCTGGACTGAAGACATTCTGACTGCAAACACTCACTAATTTAGCCCCCAGATGAGCAGAATCTCTAGAATGACTTGATGTGGAGAAAAAAAGCTAGCATCACGTTTATCTTCTGCTTCTTCTTCTTGGGCTTTATTGGGGGTTGAAAAACAACGTATCAGGTCATTACCGCCACCAGCTGGTGGAGAGGGGGAACAGCAACATCACTTAAACATAAGAACTTGTCGTACAAATTAATTTATTAGATAATGAATCATTATATCATAATATTTACTTTATGAGTTATTTTCTAGTAAAATAATTATATCTAGTTTAACTTTAATTCTGTTTAGGATTTCAATCAGTTGTCTTCTTCCTCATATTCTGACACTCAGAGGTGAAAATATGTTATTTTCAATTGACAACTACTACTGCTGTGATTGTACTTTTACAAGTACAAGTAAAATTATCAGTCTCAAAATGTACCCAGAGTAAAAGTTACTTTTTTACAGCGGTTGATCCCGAATCGTGCAAAAAGACAACCGGATATAAATCTCAAAGTAGTGGCTTTTTCATAAAATTATTTTTTTCAAAGGGCAATTGTAGATTAACTACTAATTTCTAAACGAAAACGGATAACACTAACGGTCACATGTGTTGTTATTTTCTCAAAACGTCCCAAAGAAGAAAAAACTGTTGGGTATCATCAAAATAGAATAGAATTCAACTTTACTGCCATTGCACATGTCACAAGTACAGGGCAACAAAATGCAGTTTGCATCCATCCGGAAGTGAATTAGCCATGATATAGATGTTTTTACAAAATATAGATTTATTATAAGTATGTTACAGATGCACACTATATGAAGGTATGTTATGAATATACTATAACTATTAGTATATACGGGTTATAACAGTAGTGAAAGTACCAGCTATGTACAGTCTAAAATGAACAGGTTAAATATGAAAAGCTATAGCAGATTATAGATGTACAGTTATGAGTATTAATAGCAGTTATGGAAGTATAATTATTGTATTGTACATTATGGTTGTCTGTACAGTAAGTAAAATGTAAGACATTCACAACAGTTTTTTCTTATTTGGGACATTTTAAGAAAATCACAACACCTGTGACTGTTAGTGTTAGGTGTTTTGATTTAGAAATTAATGGTTGATCTACAATTACCCTTTGAAAAAATACTTTTATGAAGAAGCAACTACATTGAGATTTATTTCCTGTTGTCTTTTTGCAAGATTCAGGATCGACTGCTGTCAAAAAAATAACTTTTACTGAGTAAATTTTAAATGAACTACTTTTTACTTAACTAAATTTTGAGACAATCACAGTAGTATTACTTCTTACTTGAGTAGAACATTTTAGTACTTTTTCCACCTCTGAGTGTCAGAATATGAGGAAGAAAGAAGACATCTGATTGAAATCCTAAACAGAATTAAAGTTAAACTAGATATAATTATTTTTACTAGAAAATAACTCATAAAGTAAACATGATATAATGATTCATTATCTAATAAATACATTTGTATGACAGGATCTTATGTTTAAGTGACGTTGCTGTTCCCCCTCTTCACCAGCTGGTGGCGGTAATGACCTGATTCGTTGTTTTTCAACACCCAATAAACCCCAAGAAGAAGAAGAAGAAGAAGAAGAAGAAGAAGAAGAAGCTAAACGTGATGCTAGCTGTTTTTCTCCACATGAAGTCATTCTAGAGGTTCTGCTCATCTCGGGGCTAAATTAGTGAGTGTTTGCAGTCAGAATGTCTTCAGTCCAGCTTCAACGAGAGTTGATCAACGAGCAGTTAACTCCTGCTGAAGAAACATTCACGGATTGTAAAGAAATCTTCAAGTCCGAGGAAGAGATGGATGATCAGAACAGGCCGCTGGATTTCAACCGGACACCCCAGATCATCTTACACCGGATAGGTAGGAAACAGCAACGATGCTGACGGTTTACTGTTGACGCAGGATGGAGATTACGGCTTTAAATCCACCATTTGGGGAGAGATTTTAGCGGAGATTAGGCAGCGAAGCTAAAGCTAGCTCCTGGTGCTAGATAAAGTGGTGGTAGGCTATACGAGGCCGAAGTTGGTTTCCGTTTCCCGCTTCTTGATTCGGGAAATGGCTAAAGGGAAATTGCAGCAAATTTCTCTCTGCTCTGAGCTTTAATCTGCTCTAGTTTTAAAACTACATATTCTAGACATTTCAAACTGGGTCTAGATTATTCTACACTAATAGCAGAACATTTGTAACCAGCTCCAATCATCCGGTGTTACGTCGAGCCTCGTTTCCCCGTCAGATACGGTTTCCCCTGCGTCCCCTGCGTCCATCCTCACCTCCTCCATCACCGTGTGGTTCCCCGGCGCCGCAGACCGGGACAGACACCGACTGCAGCGCATCGTGCGTGCTGCTGAGAAGGTGATTGGCTGCAGGCTCCCATCCCTCCGGGACCTGTTCACTTCCAGGACCCGGAGGCGTGTGGGTCGGATCACAGCTGACTCTTCTCACCCTGGACACCGACTATTCTCCCTCCTCCCCTCAGGCAGGAGGCTACGGTCCATCCAGACCCACACCCAGACCCGGCGCCAGAGGGCATTACCTGGGGGGGCAGTGGGTTTTTCTGGGGGGGCTCAGTAAACTGTCTTTTAATTAACCCTTTTGCATGTTTATAAATATATCTGGTGGACATTACATGCACATACTTCCGCGTCAAATCTACCGTTTTGTGTCACTAACTTGTTCTACATACCTTACTGGAAAGCTAAGAGTATTCATTATTTGATTCAAATTATGTATACCAATTAAAGATGCAAACAAAAATTAAGACACAGTAGGCTAACCATTTTTACTGAGTCTCTAAGAAAATTATGTCCAACTCACCGTTCTTAGCCGAGTCATCTCAAACAAAAACAATCCTTATGTCCAGTTAATGGTCTTTAATAAAGTACTTAGTCCGTAAGTCTTCCTCTGTATCATGCCCTGCCGCTTAAAACTTTAGTAAATTCTTCTTTTTGCCGCATTTCTCGTAATTTTTACATCAAAAATACTAGTTAGCATGCTGCTGCATTAGCTGTGTGCTTCTTTTTCTTTATCACTGCTGGTAAAAAATGACTTCATGTATTCTCGCCACCTGCTGGACCTCTCCTCATCCTGCCGGATATGCTTGAGCTCAAGACTTCGACTCCAGTCATCCTCGAGCGACTTTTGGATGTTGCGTTTCTTTTCAAAAAGATGATTGAAAAACAGTTTCAACCTTGATATGCTTTTTAAAACATTTTAATCAAAAACACAGCAGCCACACCTGTATTCAAAATGGTTCAAAAACATTTTTAATTTTAATAGGCTTTTATAAAACATTTTAATCAAAAATTGTAGGACTTTTTAAAATCCGAGCAAATAAATAACTGTTTATATGGCCTTTGAAATGAAATATCCTGGTTGTTTAACAAAATAGTAATAACGACAAAAATCTTAGAAGCAAATCAACAGTGTTAAAATATAGTAGGACTATATGTAATATATAATATTGTGTTTAAAACAAATTTACTCTAGAAACTCGAGAGCAGCTTTACACAAATGTCTACTGAAAAAACAATGTTTTGTAAAGAATACTAAATATTTTAGCACATCAACACCTTTTTCTGCTCAAACCTTAAAGATAAATGAAAACAAGCTCTGTGGAAAACTCTTTATAAAACATAATGGAACTCAAATATGGGAGTTGGGAACAGTAATTTATGCTGGTGCTGCTGCCACCCGGTGGCAGAATTACTGTTGCTTCAGGTGCAGAAGCGCTCGTAGCAGAAGTGCTTGTTGAAGCAATTTCTGGCTGCACTTGCCCTCTTGATGTATTATCCCTACTTGTGCTGGCATTGCTTTTCTGTTTGCTAAACCAAGCTCTAATGTCCATTTTAGCAAGCTGCTGTGCCAAACTGCCAAAGGATCTTCTTTTACCGAAACTAAAACTCCTAATTAGGAATCTAGAGCGCCATCTATTGTTCGTTTTGAGCCAATATATTCACATGAAGTGTAATCTTTCCTGGGCGGGCCCGTCCTCCAGATGGGCGGGCCGGGCCCGCCCAGGCCCGCCCATGACGCCGGGTCTGCCCACACCTCCCGCCACCTGAACAGTTTCTTCCCCTCCGCCATCAGACTCATGAACAATAACAAGACCCGATAGTTCAGTTAAAGACCCATGTAGGATAGAACCATCTGCACTATGTAACTTTATTTTACTGCACTGTGTGGTCTGATCACACTTAGATCTGCTGCTGTCATTCACCTGCACATCTGTGAATGGAACCCTGCTGCTGTTCTTATGTTAAAAGGATGTTTATCTCTTCATAGTTCTTTTATATTACATACAGATTATAATATTTATAAAGACTTTAGCCTTATGGCTCATTCTTTTTATTTTATTTCTTTTTATTTTATTTTATTTTTACTTATGTTAAATGTTTTATGTGCACAACTGTAGTTTGTGAAATTGTTCTCAAACAATGGCAATAAAACCGATTCTGTTCTGATTCTGATCTGATCTGGTCTGCGCACCGCTCCGCGGCTCGCACGCGGCAAATAGCGCGCGTGTTGCAGCGCTGTACTGCGAACCGTGCTTGAGCCCTCAAGGACAAAATACAGCGACACAGTGAAAGCGTACCTGCGTGAAGGTTTGCCCCCCCCCCTTACGCAAAACTCAGTGAAAATAGCCACAGTCATTTGTGCTGTCTTAGTGCTGGTTTCTGCAGACAAAAAATAAATCATTTCTGCTGTTTTAGTTTTTAAAATATACCCTAATTTTGGTCAATCTAAGTTGACAGCAGAAATGTCCATTTGTGCTGTTTTGGTTTTTCAGATATAACAACTTTATAATGATGCGATGATGTCACACACACACACACACACATATATATATATATATATATAAAAACAGGGGAAACGGTATCTGATGGCCAAGAAACACCCGTCAGATACCGTTCCCCCTCATTTAAACAGGGGAAACGGTATCTGATGGCCAAGAAACACTCGTCAGATACCGTTCCCCCTCATTTAAACAGGGGAAACGGTATCTGATGGCCAAAAAACACCCGTAAGATACCGTTCCCCCTCATTTAAACAGGGGAAACGGTATCTGATGGCCAAAAAAACACCCGTCAGATAACGTTCCCCCTCATTTAAACAGGGCGGGAACACGGTATCTGATGGCAAGAAACACCGTAAGATACGCTCACCCCATGTTTAAAATGAGGTGGGGAACGGTATCTTACGGGTGTTTATTGGCCATCAGATACGTTTTCCCTGTTTTTAATATTCAATGATATATATGTGTGTGTGTGTGTGACATCATCGCATCATTATAAAGTTGTTATATCTGAAAAACCAAAACAGCACAAATGGACATTTCTGCTGTGAACTTAGATTGACAAAAATTAGGGTATATTTTAAAAACTAAAACAGCAGAAATGATTTTTTTTTTTCTGCAGAAACCAGCACTAAGACAGCACAAATGACTGTGGCTATTTTCACTGAGTTTTGCGTAAGGGTGTGGGGCAAACTTCACGCAGGTAAGCTTTCACTGTGTCTGAAGCACGGTACGCTGTTACGAGCGCTGAACAAGCACGCGTGCTATTTGCCACGTGCGAGCCGCGGAGCGGTGCGCAGACGCAGGGGAAACCGTATCTGACGGGGAAACGCGGCTGAACGTAACACCGGATTCATGAACCATTTCTGTGATTTGGGAAACTTCAATAAAGGCAGATTTCAGCTTTTTTTCTACATCTGTAACAAACTATTTTAGCTGTAGCTGAAAAACTACAAAACAAGGACATTTCAAACATGGATTAAATTATTCTACAATAATAGCAGAACAGTGAAAACCAACTGTAGTATTTGTGAAACATTTATATGGTTTGTGAAACAAAATAAACTTTTCAGCACTTTTTCTGCATCTGAACTAGAACAGCCCCAGGTACAAAACTACAGGAGCTAGATTCTAGAAACCTGCACTAGATTATTTTATACTAATTGAATACTATGTAATTCTTTGTTTGTGATTTCTGAAAGCTATATTTCATTGTGAAAACACAATAGAGACATAGTATTTCTTCTTTTTACTACCACTGTAGATCTGGTCCAGCTCATAATGTACAAAAGCTAGACTCTTTAAAACTGAACTACATTATTTTATAGTATTTGGAGAATATTTAACACCCAGTTTGGGATTTGTGAAACCTAACGTCAAATATTTTTACTGCAAAGTTTTCTCAGCTTACCCTCAAGTAAGATTAGGCTACAGGAAAAGATGACAAAATATGTTGGCCATTGATGCAAGCTGATCAGAAAAACATTCACATTTTTCAATACTTAAGACTGGTTTAAGTTTTATATATATATACATACACACTTTGGGTTATTATAAACGCTTACTGATTGTTTTAATGAATCTGCTCATACAGTTCTTCAGTATAGACCTGGGTAAATGTTTAATTTTGTAGAGGTGCATTTCTGAAGCCTTTATTTTAATAAACGAAAGCTATAAATATAAAAAAACCTTTAAACTTGTTTATGTTGAAAATTTGTATTTAAATGAGCAGATAAATTATTTCCTTGCCTCTGGTAGCTTAGCTTTAATTCAAAGTTATCAAACTCCAAACTGACACCACAGTGGACAAAAGTTGGTTATATTTTTTGGACATGCTTATATCTGTTTTTATGAGTAAAGAATTAACTACATTTTAAGTTGGCTTAAGTACAGCAGCTCCTCCTAGCTAAAATTTAAGCCTTTGCAATACATTCAATTCAATTCAGTTTTTTTACATAGCGCTGTTTGACAACAGATGTCATCTCAAGGCACTTTACAAAAAGAGTTATTACAATAAAATTTTTAATTTAGGGGGCTGCACGGTGGCGCAGTGGTTAGCGCTGTTGCCTTGCAGCAAGAAGGTCGTGGGTTCGTATCCCGGTCCAGGGTCTTTCTGCATGGAGTTTGCATGTTCTCCCCGTGCATGCGTGGGTTCTCTCCGGGTACTCCGGCTTCCTCCCACAGTCCAAAAACATGCATGATAGGTGAATTGATCATTCTAAATTGTCCGTAGGAATGAATGTGAGTGTGAATGGTTGTCTGTCTCTCTGTGTTTGCCCTGCAACAGACTGGCGTCCTGTTCAGGGTGTACCCTGCCTAACGCCTGATAATTGCTGATAGGCTCCAGCTGCCCGTGACCCCTGAATTGGATAAGCGGTTAAGAAGATGGCATGGATGGATGGATGGATGGTTGGGAAGGATGTTTAATTTAGGAATTTGAGAACCACAGAAGATGTTGCGTCAGTGATTCTCAGCTATTCAGTACACACTGAAGCAGCATTGAAGCGACAGTGGAGAGGAAAAACTCCCTTTTAACAGGAAGAAACCTCCGGCAGAACCTGGCTCAGTACAAGCGGTCATCTGCCGAGACCGTCTGTGGTTTGGAGAATACAGAACAGAGACACAAAAAGAGCAACAGAACTGATGCAGAAGTTGGTAGCAGGACGTGGAGAACGTTTCTCCACTGGAATGCCATCTTAGTCAGGGTCGTCAAGCAGGGCGGGTCAGTTCCTGCAACCATGTCTCTGCAAGAAAAAACAGATCAATATTATCACAGATTAGGCCATTTACCAAGAGTGTTTTTGAGGGGAGAGATCTTATGTTTAGTAAACCACAGTTAATTGATTTATTTTTCTGTTCAGTCGGAGTTGTATTTATCTTTGAGATTTTTATACTTTGCTTTAGTAGCATTAACTTTTAATTCATTTGTTTTGGGTAGTGGACGGGAAACAGTCTCTATAGGGTAGTGGGTGGGTGGCAGTCCCTGTTCCCTGACCTGGATTCTGGGTTGTCAGGGTACTGGGGAACTAGGGATAACCCTTTCAATGTTCCTGGAAAGAAGCAAAGCTCCGTCCGCGGTGGGATGGATGCCATCTCTACGTAACAGTCCAGGTTTTCCCCAGAAGGTCCCCCAGTTATCAATGTAGCCCACATTGTTTTCTGGACACCACCTCGACAACCACGACTCGTGTCATTGGCAACACGTTTCTGAATGCACACTTGGAATTACCAAACTTCAGGAGTTTCACAGAAGTGTCCCTTGAAGTGCAATAAGTGGTGTAGAGGGAAAAGAGCAGTGGGAAAAGAACACATCCCTGGGGGTCGGCCCGATGCTGAGGGACCGGGTGCACCAGTCGCTCAAAGGATTTCATGACCACAGATGTCACAGCGCCTGGTCTGTAGTCATTTAATCCTGTGACAGGGGACTTCTTGGGAACTGGGATGATGCTGGAGCGTCCCGCTCCCCCCCCCCCCCCCCCACCCCCCCCCCCCCCCCCCCCCCCCCCCCCCCCCCCCCCCCCCCCCCCCTCCCCCACCCCCCCCCTTTGAGGCAGAGGGGACACACACACAGCTGCAGGGAGTTGTTGAAGATGAGGGCTACGTCAGAACACTAAGCGGGATAAGGTTATACGGGAGTTAGGAACGCCGAATGTTATCCACTCAACACGAGCATTTACGCCCCATTTAAAGTCCGTTTAAGCTCCCATAATTGCGCAATCCAATGCCGACCTATGCATGTACTGGGCATGCGCGGGGAAAAACAAAAAGAACACAGATTGACACGTATAATCTACATCACTGTCAGCCCCTCCTGGATGCCTTCTCATCCGCAAGTAGGTTAGGATTAACTTCGCAAACGTCTGAATTTGTAAAAGAAACAGTAGCATAGCGAGACTCGTCTACATCTTTGCTGTTGTCATTATCTGGTGTCTCGTTGTTGTCATCATCAATTTAGGACGCAGCATTTGATTGACGTCGTTGCTCTGATTTAGCCGGGGACCGGATAAGTTGCGTCCAGACGCGCTCATTTAGCCGTTGAGATAACAGTTAGACGGTTCTCTTACCCTGCTAATACTTATCCGGCCACAGACCACAAAAAAACCTTAGTGTGGACAATAGGGGGGTGTAGACTAAATACTTATACGTTTAAGGCGTTATCTGGCTTAGGCCACGTCCACACTAATCCGGATAATGCCTTAAACACCACATTAGAATGTTCATCTTACCCACCAAACGTTATGATATCAGCCAAACATTATAACAGCAGCAGCATAAAATCATAAAATGCAACAGAAGCATCATCATTATTAAGAATTTAAACAGAGAAATTTTAGGAAAATGTATTTAGAGCAGCATTACCATCATGCTAACCACAGTAACAAAAGCATGATAACAAAAAAACACTGTTTAACGCTGATTATCAGCAATTCAATTCAGTTTATTTGTATAGCACCAATTCACAACATATGTCAACCTGAGGCACTTCACAAGAAAAATCATGTCAGTACAATTATACAAACATTCCAATCAGTTAAAGGTTTTCTGTTTAAGGAATCCCTTGACATGCAGACTCCAACCACAGAAATCCCTCACACTGAGCAAGCATGTAGCAACAGTGGAAAGGAAAAACTCCCCTTTAATAAGAAGAAACCTCCAGCAGAACCTGGCTGAGTACAAGCAACCATCCGCCACAACCGTCTGGGGGTCTGAGAAGACAGAAAAGAGAAACAAAAAGAAAAAAAGAACTGATTGAAGAAAAGTGGTGAGGCTGTCTTCCAACAGTCTAAGGCTACGTCCACACTAAGCCGGATAATGCCTTAAACATATAAGTATTTAGTCTACACCCCTCTATCGTCCACACTAAGGCGGCTTTGTTTGTGGTCTGTGGCCGGATAAGTATTAGCCGGGTAAGAGAGCCGTCTAACTGTTATCTCAACGGCTAAATGAGCACGTCTGGACGCAACCTATCCGGTCCCCGGCTAAATCAGAGCAGTGACGTCAATCAAATACTGCGTCCTAAGTTGATGACGACAACAACGCGACAGCATATAATGACAACAGCAAAGATGGAGACAAGTCTCGTGATGCTACTTCTTCTTTTGCAAATTCAGACGTTTGCAAATTTAACCATGAGCGATCCAGGAGGCGCCGACAGTGACGTAGATTATACGCGTCAATCTGTGTTCTTTTTGTTTTTCCCCGCGCATGCCCAGTACATGCATAGGTCGGCATTGGATTGCACAATCATGGGACCTTAAACAGACCTTAAATGGGGCGTAAATGCTCGGGTTGAGTGGATAACATTAGGCGTCTACAGGTGCTGGCCAGTAAATTAGAATATCATCAAAAAGTTGAAGTATTTCAGTAATTCCATTCAAAACGTGAAACTTGTACATCATATTCATGCAATGCACACAGACCAATGTATTTCCAATGTTTATGTCTTTTAATTTTGATATTTATAAGTGACAACTAATGAAAACTCCAAATTTGGTATCTCAAAAAATTAGAATATTTTAAAGGCCAATGAAAAAAAAAGTTTTTTGTTTTTTTTTAAATGTTGGCCAACTGAAAACAATGAACATGAAAAGAATGTGCATGTATAGCACTCAATACTTAGTTGGGGCTCCTTTTGCCTCCATCACTGCAGTAATGCGGCGTGGCATGGACTCGATCAGTCTGTGGCACTGCTCAGGTGTTATGAAAGCCCAGGTTGCTCTGATAGTCGTCTTCAGCTCCTCTGCATTGTTGGGTCTAGCGTATTGCATCTTCCGCTTCACAATACCCCATAGATTTTCTATGGGGTTAAGGTCAGGCGAGTTTGCTGGCCAATCAAGGACAGGGATACCATGGTCCTTGAACCAGGTACTGGTGGTTTTGGCACTGTGTGCAGGTGCCAAGTCCTGTTGAAAAGTGAAGTCTGCATCCCCATAAAGTTGGTCAGCAGCAGGAAGCATGAAGTGCTCTAAAACTTCCTGGTAGACGGCTGCATTGACCTTGGACCTCAGGAAACAGAGTGGGCCAACACCGGCAGATGACATGGCACCCCACACCATCACTGACGGTGGAAACTTTACACTGGACCTCATGCAACGTGGATTCTGTGCTTCTCCGCTCTTCCTCCAGACTCTGGGTCCTTGATTTCCAAAGGAAATGCAAAAATTGCTTTCATCAGAAAACATAACTTTGGACCACTCAGCAGCAGTCCAGTCCTTTTTGTCCTTGGCCCAGGCGAGACGCTTCTTACGCTGTTTCTTGTTCAAGAGTGGCTTGACACACGGAATGCGACAGCTGAATCCCATGTCTTTCATGAGTCTCTTCGTGGTGGTTCTTGAAGCGCTGACTCCAGCTGCAGTCCACTCTTTGTGGATCTCCCCCACATTTTTGAATGGGTTTGTCGTCACAATTCTCTGCAGGGTGCGGTTATCCCTAGAGCTTGTACACTTTTTTCTACCACATTTTTTCCGTCCCTTCGCCTGTCTGTTAATGTGCTTGGACACAGAGCTCTGCGAACAGCCAGCTTCTTTAGCAATCACCTTTTGTGTCTTGCCCTCCTTGTACAAGGTGTCAATGGTCGTCTTTTGGACAGCTGTTAAGTCAGAAGTCTTCCCCATGATTGTGGAGCCTTCAGAACAAGACTGAGGGACCTTTTAAAGGCCTTTGCAGGTGTTTTGAGTTAATCAGCTGATTAGAGTGGCACCAGGTGTCTTCTATATTGAGCCTTTTCAGAATATTCAAATTTTCTGAGATACTGAATTTGGTGTTTTCATTAGCTGTTAGTTGTAATAATAATAATAAAAATGAAAATTAATAAACACTTGAAATATATCACTATGTTTGGAAGTAAAGTATACAGTATACAAGTTTCACGTTTTGAATGGAATTACTGAAATAATTCAACTTTTTGATGATATTCTAATTTACTGGCCAGCACCTGTATCTCCCCGTATAACCTTATCGGCTTAGTGTGGATGTAGCCTTAGTGTGGACTTGGCCTGAGGCCCTGTCCACACGTAGCCGGGTATCTCACAAAACGGAGATATTTTTCTACGGTTTGGCCTGTCATCCACACGTAGCCGGAGGTTTTCGGCACCAAAAACAAAGCTTTTTAAAAACTCCGGCCAAAGTGGAGATTTGCTTTTTCTCCGTTTTCAGTGTCTGTGTGTGGACGGTTGAAAACGGAGTTTTGAGCCCTGCGTCACTGCATCAGACGCTCTGACGTCACATCTGCGACCTGTGTTTACACGCCTAAACAGCATGGAAGCCCTCAGAGCTGCATTAGTGCCATCTGTTTTACGAGCGCTGTGTGCTTGCTTGGTTTTACACGCTCATTTAATACAATGTTTAGAGGACCACTGTCGAAGCACGAGGTTCAGGGCGGTCATCGTCCACCAACTATCTCTTCCGCCTACAAGGAGATTTTTTCGGCAAAGACACAGACGCCGGTTTTGGATCAGACCGGGACGCACAGCCAGCTGGTGGGACAACTTTGAGCAGGAAATCGTCCTCCCGGAGGAATGGCGTGAAAACTTCCGTATGTCACGCTCTTCGCTGCTCTCATTGTCGGAGTTGTTACGTCCTCACATTGAAGGGAAACCGACCGTCATGCGATCACCGATCAGTGTTACCAAAAAAGTAGCCTGCACACTGTACTATTTAGCCGATGAGGGCAGGCTACGTAAAACAGCTAATGCTTTTGGACTTTCAAAGCAAGTTGTCTTCAAAATTATTCGGGATGTGTGTAAAGCTATAACTGTGCACTTGGGCCCCATGTACATCCAGCTACCAACACCTGTAACCGCGGTGCATTCCCTTGTAGAAAGATTTGAAGTGATCCATGGCCTCCCTCAATGTCTAGGTGCTGTAGATGGCACCCATGTCGTAATAAAGCAACCATCTGCTAATCCCACTGATTACCTGAACCGTAAGGGTAATTTCACCTTAAATATCCAGGCCACTTGTGACTATAAGTACAGGTTTATGGATGTGGTGGTAAAGTGGCCTGGAAGCGTCTATGATGCTCGTGTTTTTGCCAATTCTGCTATCAACAACCTCTTCAGAAGTGGACAAAATCCCACCTTGTCCAAAACAAATTGTAGACAACGAAGCTCCCATCCCAGTTTACATTTTGGGGGACCCCGCTTACCCCCTGCTACCCTATGTAATGAAGGAGTATGCTAACGGAGGCAGCACTGTTCAGGAGAAGTATTTTGGACTGTTTTTGCGTACAGCGCGCATGGTTATCGAGTGTGCATTTGGAAGACTGAAGGCCCATTTTGGAGCTTTGAGGAGAGCCATGGACATCAATTTGCAGGAACTACCTTTTGTCATTTATGCATGTTTCGTGCTGCTTAACTACTGCGAGGCATCAAAAGACCCAGTAGATGACAACCATGTTGCTGAAGCCATACAGGATGACAGAGAAAACCAGCCAGTCACAGAACCAGATGTCAGAGGGGACAGCTTGACAGCTGAAGGAAAGCGTGTTAGAAGAGTCCTCACTCAGTTCCTGGATCCATGAACTGAACTACGTTGTTAGAAGACATGGAAACTAATGTGGGGCTATATTACGTTATAACAAAGCTGCACACATGTTACAGTTGCATTCTTCATTGTTTTATGTAACCAAATGGCATAAGTCATGTTTTGTAGTTGCACCACTTTTATTAACATTTTTAAAAAAAGAGTGCTGTGAAACAAAAGAAACAAGTGTGCAAAAGATCTGTTGCATCTTACAGAAAAATAAAAATAAAGGTGTCTTTAGCTCAAATAAAGTAGTGTGTGTCTTTCACTCTATAAAAACTTTCAACTTAAATAGCTTTACAGTACTACGATATTTACATAAACTTTAACACTTTAAAACCTTAAAACAGTCTGTGAAAAAAGAAGGGACACGATTTATTCCTTTTCATTGAAAAGAGCTTGGGTAAAGGAGAATCCAGAAAGGCCTGGACTCTCAGCAGGCGTGCTGGAACGTGATGCATCGTGTGTGCTGGAGCTATATGAATTATGTGGTGTTCACCTTGCAGAAGGTGGGTATGAGAATGTCTGACATGCTGGAGTTTGGTGGACTGACTGTGGAGTGTGTGGAAAATATGGCATAAAATGTGCAGGCTGTGTAGTAGAAGGTGGCAGAACTTGTCTCAGTAGAGAAAAACCTTCTGCAATTGATGTAGTGGGAACTCTAAGTGCATTAGTCATTTTAGCAAAATTGTCAGCTGCTAGTTTTTCAGATTGTTCCAGAAGGTCGGCCAATCTCTTCTTCACACGCTGGTCCTCCTCGAGTGCATTGAGCCACTGGGTCTCTGCTGGGAGTTTTCGCTTCAGGCGATCATGCCGATGTCCCACCGTTTAGCCTTTCAAAAAAAGAGGGAATTGTAAGGAACATCTTTGAAGTAGTTTCATAGTTTTTCATCCTTAGGGATGAAGCATGAGGTTTAAGAACTTTCATTTTACATAGAATACCTTGGTAAAATTTTAGACAGAAAACTAGTTTTTAGGCCATGTATATAAATTATACTGTCTGATGTTTACAAGTAAAAAAATCCACAAAGCAAACGAAACTCATTGCAAGATGAATATGCGATTGGCAAACTGGATCTTAAGCTTCCAAATGGAGCACTTAACTCAAAATTCATTATTTAGTTTGACAATCCCATATCCACATAACCCATTAATTTTGTGGATAAAATAAACCTTGACAATTAGCCCACATTTGTTCCCCAATTATAACCGCTAAAACCTCACATACAGCTATTAATTTCTGGCTGCGCCTTCACATAAAGGAACCCATTAAAACATACCTGAAGCTGGTCTCTCCTCTGTCTCACAGCGGTTCTCATACTGCTCTCCTGCTCGGTGTCTGACTAAGGATCAGACTGTTCCACGGTTCCCGAGGAGGATGTCGAGGTGAGGAATCCAGGAGGCTATCATCCAGATCGTTTGTTTTTCAATGCCAGACGGCATGGTTGTTGTGGCAGGGGAACCGCCCCAAATTTGTTCACATAGCTCGAAGTACAGGAGAACAACTCTTCCATTCTCGCTCCTGCGCCCGCTGTCAACGGCCAGGCGGTATTTGCTCCTGACGGCCTTTAATTTCGTGGTCAGGATAGACCGTGTTAGCTCTCCTGCTCCATGAGGAAACTCATTGTGAGGGTCTCTGCGGGATACTGCTCTAAAAATGTGTGTTCGGTGCCAGATATTTCCGTGTACTTGCTGTGTCAAATTCCCAGTCACATTTTCTTGTTCTAGTTTACTTTTTATATTCTAAATACACTTTTTTTTGTGGTAAAAGTAATTGCTATGTCATGTCGGTCCAAAATCATTAGTCTCTCACTTTGCTTTGTGAATGACGGGAAACGGAAAGTACTGCTTGGGTAGATTATGGGGGAACTACTGCCGCCTACAGGTTCGGCATACGTATAACATGCTCACCACTAGACTTCTGCGGTTACGTGTGGATGGAGATTTTTTAAAATACGGAGTGGTGTGGACGCAAATTTCTTTGGGGCAGGATACACGGTTAAAAAAAACCCGGCTACGTGTGGACATGGCCTGAGTGAAGATGGGAGCCAGCTGGTCAGCACAAACTTTCAGACAGGACGGAGACACTCCATCAGGACCTGATGCCTTCTTAATCCTCTGTCTCTGAAATAGTTGACGCACATCCTGTTCACAGATCCTCAGCGCAGGCAGGGGGTCAGGTACGGGGATGGTTTGGGGTGATGCTAGGCCTTTTGTAATGGAGATCGTGGGGGATCAGGAGTAATAGCGTTTTTGCGATGTAAATCTGCTTCTGACTTGAAGCGGGAGCCCCTGCCGAACTTTATCTCGCTCCTCAATTGACATATCGTGTAAACCTGACTCTCTGCTCGAGTTTGGTGTGTATGTATCATAGGCAGAGCCAGGTTCTTTACCAGGGCTCTCCAAATCCAGGCCTCAACGGCCGATGCCCTTCCAGCTTCAGGTGTGTTTCTGCTCCAACATAGCGGATTCAGATAGTCCAACTTCCTGCTCATCATGGCAAAGTGCTGCAGAGGCCTGCTAACAAGGTATCATTGATTCTGGTGTGTTGAAACAGGGGAAGAACTAAAAAAATGTAAAAATTTGGAGACCCCTGTTCTATACTGTTGAAATTGTTAATTTGTAATGAAAAATCTGCACTTCATGTTCATCTGCAGTGTTTTCTTTTCAGTAAAATGATCTAATTCCGATTTTGGGTGTTTCTTCATTTTAAACTTCTTTTACACTGGATTAGTATACAGTATATTGTACAGTGATGCCAGATATTGAAAGTTCCAAGTGTTCAGGAAAAAATAGCCAAAGCATTTCTTCATGTAACATTTTCTACATATTTAAACGTTTAAAAAAAAAAGCCAGGCGGACATTTTGAGGCTTAATTTTTTTATTGTTGGACAGTTTTTTTGTTGTTTTGTTGTACAAGTAAAAAACAAAAAGATAATTTGTAAATATATTTTCTAAACCGTCAAATTTTTTCATTCATAATGAAAAATCCGTATTTCGTGTTCGTCTGCAGTGTTTTCTTTTCACTAAACTCTAAAACCTAATCCTGATTTAATTAAGAGGCAAACCAATTCCCATGACATTTTCTGTCCATTTTTGTTAAACAAAACAAAAAAAGCCAGGCGGATATTTTTAGGCTTAGATGTTACAGGATAAGGGCTGCACGATTATGACCAAAATAATAATCACAATTATTTTGATCAATATTGAAATCACAATTATTAATCACTATCATTCATCCAGTCCTGTAAAATATCTATTTTTATGGCACCAATTATAAACATACAATGCTGCAACATGTTTTCTGAAAAATAAAACTTTAGATTAGAATAGATGACAAATAATGCAAAAAACCCCACAACAAACAAAAACACACCCCAATATATATTTAAAAGTACAAGCTAAGTATGTTATCGCAGAGTGCAATGTCAAAGTGCAATTTAAAGGCAACAATTACAGCCTATACAGAAAAGCCCTCCTGTGTACAATAAAGGCCTCGGACATTCCCTGCGTCTGAATCCTTAGTATTTACTACATGCTACGTAGCAACTATTACTCGCCTGTTAATGTAGTAAATACTCCATAGCAAACGATCGTGTAATAGGCATGAAATCAGATGTACTGCTCCACCATTTTCCGTGTCCTTTGACCCGTATGACTGTTCTGTTGACCCAGATGTTTACGTTGCGTTTGCCTGTGGTCCCGCCATCCTCTAGCTATATATCTGTTATTTTGACTGGTATGACTTAACAACTTAAATGTTTCATCAGTCAAAAAACAGGACAAGTAGGACATATTTTGCTTGTATTAAGGTTTAATCTGCCCAAAACAGTCATTTTGCCATCTTTATATTCACTTTAGACTTATGAACGCCTCAGAAGTGCTTCTTCATTCTCTTGTTGGTCGATTTGGACGTGTTTGTAATGCACACTCTGAACACAACGCAATTCAAGGTGCTTTACATGATTACAAGAAATGTGACAAATAAAACATAAAGTAACTAAAAGAAAACATAAATAAACATTTATAATAAATTAATACATTTCAAATACAAGGAAGCATAAACATTAAGACGATAACATTTAACATTTGATCAGAGCAATGATATAGCCCAAACAAGAAATCGTTAGCAATTGAATAAAAGCAATAATAGGATCTGTTACTCATAAGAGGGTCTAAACATGTACGTTTTAATTTTAGATTTAAAAGAGTTCTGTGTTTCAGCAGCTTTGCATTCTCCCAGGAGTTTGTTACAGATATTGGCAGTATAGAAGCTGAAAGCTGCTTCTCCATGTTTTGTTTTGGTTCTAGGAACGGTCAGTAAACTAGAGCTAGAGGACCTGAGGGACCTGGATGGTTTGTATCGTTGTAACAGATCGTTAATGTACTCTGGTGCTAACCCATTCAATAATTTATAGATTAATAAAAGCACATTGAAATCTATTCTCTGAGCTACAGGGAGTCTGTGTAAGAACTTTAAAACTAGGGTGATGTGCTCTACTTTCCTGGTTCTAGTGAGAACACAAGAATCAGCGTTCTGCATCAGCTGCAGTTGAGTGATTGATTTTTCTTTTAGGCAGACCTGTGAAGATACTGTTACAGTAATTAAGGCTGCTAGAGATAAATGCATGGATGAGTTTTTCTAAGTCTCCTTGTGTCATCAGTCTTTTAATCCTAGAGATGTTCCTCAGGTGGTAGAAGGCTGACCTTGCTATTGCCTTTATGTGACCCTGGAGGTTCAGTTCCGAGTCCATTATTACACCTAGATTTTTGGCCTGGTTGGTAGTCTCTAGTTGGACCAGTCTAAGCTGTTCACTGATATTAAATCGATCTTTTTTGGGTCCAAAGATAAGTACTAATGTTTTGTTTTTGTTCAGTTGGAGGAAAATAAGGGACATCCAGCCGTCAATTTGCTCACTGCATTTATTAAGGGTCTGGACGGGTTCAACGTGACCTTCAACGTCCGACCCAGCTCACTAGGCGGTCGGGTAAGATACCACTATCAACAGTGTCAAACGCCGCCCTGGGGTCTTTTCATTGTTACAAACAAATGGGAGAATAGAGATTGGTCTGTAGTTTTGCATTAACATGCTGTCTAGGTTATTCTTTTTTTGTATTGGCTTGACAACTGCTGTTTTTAAGGCTTGGGGGAAATACCTGACAGGAGGGATGTGTTAACAATTTTGATCAGATCCACCCTGATGACTGGGAGGACCTTTTTAAGAAAACCTGTTGGTTAGATATCGAAGTAGCAGGTGGCAGAGCTTAGTTCTTCAATAATTTCATCAAAGCTTGATTGATTTATTGTTTGGAAATGAGTCATTTACTCTGCGAGAGGGTTAAATGGGTTTAACGTTGGTATTGGGGTTGAAGCTAATGTACTGATTGACCTTCTTATTTTCAAGATCTTTTCAGTAAAGAAGCTGGCAAATTCATTGTAGGACCTGATGGAGTTAATTCCGGGGGTACTGTCACTGAAGGAGTTGTTCATCTCTCTACTGTAGCAAATAATGTCCTTGCATTGTTTTTCTGGTCTCACTAATGAAGTGATAATCAGTTTGGGAAGTCTCTATTAGTACCGTTTGTTCTGTATTTCCATCTAGCCAAGTTTCTGAGCGAAATGGAGCATGTATATCAGGTGTAATGATGTAAACATTGATTAGGAGAGACTTTCCTGAGAGAGATCTAATGTTTAGTGCAGCTATTTTAATGTTTCTTTCAGTGATTGAGAGATTGTTTTTGCGCAGTATTATGTTCATATTCTGTACGGTTCGGTTATATGTTCTTTTAGTGTGTAAGGATATATTGCGTATAATAACCGGTAATTTAGGGTGTATTCAGACCTGCACTGTTTTCTCCACTTTAAATGGACCAGAGTCGTTTGGACCGCTAGTCCGGACTTTTTATGCAGGTGTGAATACACACTAAGGAATACTGCTGCGGATAGGAGAACCGGACCGAGACCACCTTTTTTAGGTGGGCTCTTCAAACAGAGCGTCACAAAACTTGCTTTGCAGGAGCTGCTCTGACACACAACCGTCGGAAGATCATAACACTGACAGGACAGTTTTTTCAGAATAAACAGCTGAGCAGTAGATAAACAGGACATTAGCTTCAGTCTGAAAACTCCTGCACACACCAATCATCGCTCAGTTACTGTCCCAACCTTGTCTCTGATCGTAACCAGGCATCAGCTCAACAAACCGCGTCACCAAACATCTGGAAAACTTCAATCCAGTCTGCCAGCTCCGTCTGTCTCCAGCTTCATTCTGCTGCAGCTCTTACTGCCGGCTGTTGGCCCCGGCCAAACAACCGGACCAGAGTAAGTGAAGTTGTTGATGGTTGTGGTGGGATTTTTAAAGAAAAAGGATGAGAAAGATTCCTTCAGCATTTGAGGAGGTTTTAATTACAGACTTGCAGATCTGCAAGGAGGACAGCATTACAGAGTCATATCAGTATTGACATTGCACCCAAATTCTGACTCCCAGTAATATAAATTTAGTAATCTTAAAGCTATCAAGTGTACATCAGATTTCTGTGCCAAATGTACCAGACTAACTGGAACCAACTGGCAAATTAGTAACAAAACATCACTGAGAAATAAGGCTACTTGTCACTGATGGAGGTCCAGTAACAGTGGTGATGACCTGGCTCTTAATTTAACAGTGTCACTTCATCACAATTGTCCTACAAACAATCTAAAGCATGCAGGACTTATCAACTCAGAATTTAAGGCATCTTACAATAAAATATTCCATCACAGCTCCACCTTCATTACAATCTCAGTAATAAAAAAATAGGAACTACATTTAATCATTAAACACTAGAGACTACTATTAGGGGTGGACAGCCTGCATAAAAAAGCAATAAAAAATCAGGTTCAAATGAAGACTTCAACTCCTTGCTACATTGATTCAGCATATAATAAAACCTATGCATCCCTCAGGATGACATCATCTGAGTCTATACGGCTGCAGCCAAAAAAACACTGGGCTTGTGATTGCACAACCTCCAAGATAAAAGTCATGCATGTACAAGCAGATCAAGACAGGTGGGAAAAAAGACTGCAGCTGCTCTTGTGCGCTAAACTAGCCGTTCCATATAGATAATCATCCATCAGGATGCTTAGGAAATAAATGTAAAATAAAAACATAAAGAAAAAAAACCCAAACCATTAGCCTGTATCAAATACACTAAATACACATTAAATACACTATGGATAGATCAATAAAGTCTTGATACAACTTAAAACTCTTACTCTTCTTTCAAATGAGGCTTGCTACCATGTTGTAAACCCCCAAAATCAAAGGTTTATCAGTCACTCATTGCCCCAGTGATCCTTGAAAAAGGTTACACAAGATCAGATTAGTCGTAATCAAAATAATTATAAAATCCAATACAACACTATAGTAAAAAATACCACAAAAATAATTGGAAAAGTCAAGTAAAATCACATTAATCAGACTATTTTATAAGCTTCCCCTATTCATAGATTAATATTAATAAAATAAAACAAAGACAAAAAAAAAACAATGAAATACCATCAAAACCTAATACTAACCATATTAACTGGAATTGAATTAAAAGGGAAAAATAAACGACATCAAACATGTGAAATGCTGAAAAAATGAAAATAGGATAAAAATGAAAATAAAATCTTTAGCTTTGTGCTCCGCCTGGGATGAGAGACCCTGCTAATTTCCATGGAACAGCCAGACTTACAAAGAGGAACAAAAGGTATTAGTTCCAGAAAAAAACCCATCAGAAAACCAAATTCACAAAGTGATTTAAAGTCAGTTGTCATCCACCTGTAATCCAATTACTCATATAGCTCGAGGTCGTCTAGTCCATTCCAATATTATTTTTCTCCTTCTTCTCCTCGCCTCTTAAGTCTGCATCAGGCCCGTCAACACCTGTCTGCTCAGCCAGAGGTTTTAAGGTTATCTTATGTGTAGGAGTTCTGTCAAACGCTCTGACACCAGAGCTTTCGATACCTCCGCTTCAGGCTGTGTCCAGTGTTCCATGGCCAACGATTGGTTTTAGTGAAGAGTGGACTCCCCCTGAGAGCCTGTAATGTAACCCTTAGGAGGATCAGGAGAACTGGTTCAGATTCCCTTCTCATGCCACCACATGAAAAGACAACAATCACAAAACCTCCCCAGCTTGGCAAATAAGTCAACCCTCATTAGCTGAGAAAACAGGATCAGCATCAAAGGAAACCCATCACGTAATTGCCTCCAGCTCAGTCCAGTCCAGTCGCAGTCGTGCTGCGTTTTGAGGTTTAAGACCGTCCAAAAGTTTAGCTAGCTGAACTTCTGCTTTGCTGGCTTTTGGCACACAGAGCGCCGCTGAAACTGTGCCGCTCCTCTGACAACCTCAACCGTAGACTTAATGTAACGCTGTGTCCACACCAAACGCGATAGGAGCTCTACCAGAGGCCAGGCCGAACACGTAATCCACTCTGTCCTCCGTCAGATCGGAGACCATAATCCACCGGCAGCTGCACTCTGGCCCCAGCTCTGCTGAAGGCCAGTTCGCGTGTGAAAATACCATATTTGAAGCGCGTACAGATCGCTTTGTGCACGCTTCAAGGTGCAAATGTTCACGCGAACAGCTAGGCGCGTGTCACGCTTTTTAGTCGCTCCTCATCGCCTTTGGTGTGGACACAGAGTAACACTTAACGCACCATTAGTTCCCTGCTTTTGAATACATTTTAAAATGCCCAATAAGGTTTAACCATATTCAGTATTTCTCATTTTTTTTCAGAGATTCTAATAAACTTTATCTAAGTGATAAAACACTTTTGTGTTTATATAGCTTTTAACGATTACGTTAATCTCGAAAATACTTAAACCTCAAAAGTCTTGACCTGCAAGGAGGACAGCATTACACAGACATATGCATACTTACCTACCACCAAAACAATGAGAAATAAGGCTACATGTCACTGATAGAGGTCCACTTACTATGGTGGTGACCTGGCTCTTAATTTAACAGTGTCACTTAATCACAAGTATCCTAGAAACATGATGCATGCAGGACTTTATCAACTCAGAATCTTGGGCATCTTGCAACAAAATATTCTATCACAAGGGGTGACGTAGTAGCAACAAAATATTCCATCACAAGGGGTGACGTAGTAACTCAATATCCCGTATCAGTTCGAGTTGGTGCAGATGTGACTGTCTTCCTGACCACCCCCCCTCCAGCAGAACCAGGCTCAGCATAAGCGCTCATCTGCGGTCTGGGGTTTGGAGAAGGCAGCAGAGACGCAGAAAGAGAAACAGAACTGATGCAGAAGCAGAAGTTGGTGGCAGGACATGGAGAACATTGCTGTGTTGTTGTCCTCAATGCAACATAGAATACGGATTTAGTAGAATATACCCCCCCCCTCTCTCTCTCCTACGTGCCTCATGGCCGTGCCCACTTTGGTAGAATGTCGCCTTTTGGGTGGGGTGATGCTTTTTCCTGGGGTTCAGTTACACTTTCAGTCCATATTGATTATCTAAATCTATCCAGAGTAGGTTTTCGTAAACAGCTACTCTAACAAAACTTGTCACTTGCCACCAATCAGCTTAATTAATTCCTCATGTTTTATGAGGAAGATAAGAAGGTATTTGTCACAGATTTCCCCTTCTGTCATAAATTGTCGTTGCTGTGTTGTTGTCCTCAATGCAACATAGAATACTGATGTAGTAGAATTTCTTAAAATTAAAACTAAGCCATTGTTGTTCGGACAAATTCTATCAAAACGTTGTTGTTTAACAAGCTTATATCAGATCTTTTCAAACCAATTTAGAACGTTTGGAAATTATGTGATCTGGCCATATATATGATCACATGATTGGACAATGACATCACTACCATCATTATATTACTGTGGGATTTTTCTATGATCATGGCTAGATACACTATAGCATATGTACTTGGTAGAGGCCACACTTTGGCTGAAGTATTGCACCAGTAAACATAGGGTTTGGGGGTGGGATGGGGGCGATCAGCCTATTTTACTGTTGAGGTTTTATGAAAGCCGAGATTTGACTAAGAGCTCAACCAAAATGTAATTATCATAGAAATCACTTGTTTGTATTGTTTTTAGAAATGTAAAATTACATTAGATTACATGGAGATTTCCCTTTTGACAATTGGAAGGAAATATGGTTTTGATATTTTAATCTCCTTTTCATATTTAGCTAATTTTATGTGTGAAGTGATTAAGCAAAACAGTTTTTTATGAACCTGCAATTAAAAGCTTTTCTCGTTTGTTTCTTCAGACCATCTACTGGATCATCTTTGGAAAGAGGAGGTTTTCTCTGACCAGCAGCTCTGTAAAATGGAGATTGATTCCAGTTTGGACCAGAAGGAACCAGAACCTCAAAAGGTGAAAGAAGAGCAACAAGAACCAGAACATTCCTGGATAAACAAGGAAGCATTGGAGCTCGGCATAGATGAGCATAAAGGGCAGCTTTTATTGAAGCAGGAGACCGAAGATACGTTGATGGTGACTCCCACACATTTAGAAAAGGGCCACATTAACCCAGAACCAATCAGGAACCAAGTAATCTCTCAGGACCCCAATGAAACTGAGAACCAGGATCAAGAAGCAAACCATCATAAAGACTCTGGATCAAAGCGAGATAAAGAGCCGAAACAAAATAGGAGACGCCAGAAAACCACGAAGAAAAACAATTCAGAACCCAAAAGGGAGAACAAAACAGACACAGAAAGCTTTTTGTATCTTTGTAGATTTTGTGGTGATTTTTTTATTAAGAAGAGTAAGTTGACTCGACACTTAAAAAGTCACACAGATGAGAAGCGTTTTCCATGTAGAACATGTGGAAAAAAGTTTAGGAGGACATTTGATTTAAAAGTTCATACCAGAACTCACACGGGTGAGAAGCCTTTCTCTTGTTCAATCTGTGGCAAAAGTTTTAGTGAGAAAGGGAGTTTGACTCGCCACATAAGCGTTCACACAGAAGAGAAGCCTTTCTCTTGTACCATATGTGGCAAAGGTTTCAATAGTAAAAACTGTTTGACTATTCACATGAGAGTTCACACAGAAGAGAAGCCTTTCGCTTGTACCATATGTGGCAAAGGTTTCAATAGAAAAGACCGTTTGACTATTCACATGAGAGTTCACACAGGTGAGAAGCCTTTCTCTTGTTCAATGTGTGGCAAAAGTTTTTATTGCAAAGACCATTTGACTAGTCACATGAGAGTTCACACAGGTGAGAAGCCTTTCTCTTGTTCAATGTGTGGCAAAAGTTTTTATTGCAAAGACCATTTGACTAGTCACATGAGAGTTCACACAGAAGAGAAGCCTTTCTCTTGTTCAATGTGTGGCAAAAGTTTTAGTGAGAAAGGACATTTGACTCGCCACATAAGACTTCACACGGGTGACAAGCCTTTCTCTTGTTCAATCTGTGGCAAAAGTTTTAGTCAGAAAGCACATTTGACTAGTCACATGAGAGTTCACACAGGTGAGAAGCCTTTCTCTTGTTCAATGTGTGGCAAAAGTTTTTATTGCAAAGACCATTTGACTAGTCACATGAGAGTTCACACAGGTGAGAAGCCTTTCTCTTGTTCAATGTGTGGCAAAAGTTTTTATTGCAAAGACCATTTGACAAGTCACATGAGAGTTCACACAGGTGAGAAGCCTTTCTCTTGTTCAATGTGTGGCACAAGTTTTCGTGACAAAGGAACTTTGACAAGTCACATGAGAGTTCACACAGGTGAGAAGCCTTTCTCTTGTACAATGTGTGGCAAACGTTTTAGTCAGAAAAGAACTTTGACTAGACACATGAGAGTTCACACAAGTGAGAAGCCTTTCTCTTGTTCAATGTGTGGCAAAAGTTTTTATTGCAAAGACCATTTGACAAGTCACATGAGAGTTCACACAGGTGAGAAGCCTTTCTCTTGTACAATGTGTGGCAAACGTTTTAGTCACAAAGGAACTTTGACTAAACACATGAGAGTTCACACAGGTGAGAAGCCTTTCTCTTGTACAATTTGCGACGCACATTTTGCTACCAAAGGTAACTTAATCCGTCATGAGAAGATTCACACAGATTAACTCTTTAGCCGCCAGTCTCAATATTGCAACAAGCATTATTACTGACTTTAACGGGCCACAGTTGTTGATATGACCACTAATTTAATTACTACTTTATATCAGGAAATAACAGACTCTTCTAACCCAGCCACAATTTTGGTTGCGTTACCATGCAAACTTTTGTAGTAGATCAGGTTTTGAGCAGCGCCACCACTGGAGGAGACAAGGGAGAAGTGGCTGAAGTCACAGCACAGAGAGCAAGTTTTAGAAGATAAAACGTACGCGGTTGAGACGTCTATTCACCACTGAATTATCCGTTACTAGATGATGTAGAACTCAGCGATGCACAGCAAAAGACACTACTAACGTTGACAGGGGTAGCATGAATGTAAGAATGTGGAAATGGCAGCAGACGCATTGGAAAACGCAGGTGAAAAGAGACTGCTAATAAGCTAGTTAGCAGCAGTAAAGTTTATGGCCCCGCTGTAAATGACGATGATTGTGGGGTTTTCTTTAAAGATGAAGAGTATCATCAGTGGATCAGTCATTTTGATGAACCTGTTGGTTATTTAGGGGTCAGAGATCTGTAAAATAATAATAATAATAATAATAATAATAATACATTTATTTTATATAGCGCCTTTCAAAACACCCAAGGACACTGCACAAATGAACAATTTAAAACATTGTCAACAATAATAATAGTAATAATAAAAATAAAGTAATAAAAGATAATAATCAAACAAAGCAGAACAACATTGATAAGGTGAGAGTGACTAGATGTCATAGGATCGTCTGAACAGGAGAGTTTTCAGTGTGGATTTAAAAAGTGGAAGAGAGTCGATGGTACGGAGATCAGGGGGGAGAGAGTTCCAGAGGCGGGGGGCGGAGCGGCAGAATGCTCGATGCCCCATAGTGACAAGGCGGGCAGGGGGGACAGAAAGATGGAGGGAAGAGGAGGAGCGGAGTGAGCGAACAGGAGTGGCGATGTGCAGGAGATCAGATATGTATGGGGGGGCCAGATTGTGAAGTGCTTTGAACGTGATGAGGAGTATTTTGAAGTTAATTCTTTGTTTAACTGGAAGCCAATGGAGTTGTTGTAGAATGGGGGTGATGTGGTGAGAGGAGGGGATCTGGGTGATGATGCGTGCTGCAGAGTTTTGGAGGAGTTGGAGTTTCTGGAGGGATTTGTTGGGAAGGCCAAAAAGTAGGGAGTTAAATTCTGAGCACATTGATTTCCTGTCTGATTTAGATCGTGAATACTGCAGCCTCATTACAAATGAAATAAAGATGCAGTATAACCAATAATCTCGAAAAATAAATGTAAAAGAAAAATGTAATATGTATGAATATATACTGGGGGTCATAGTTACGATTTTTCACTAGATCACAGTAGTAATATTAAACAATGTTTTATAAGAACAAACTGACACATTAAGAGTTCATAGCCTTTGCCTTGTGATATTTTGAGAAAATGTTTAACTGGTAATTATGAGAAAATTAATAGTTATCATTTAATCATTTTGTTATTCTGTTTTCAGTTGAATTATACTTCATATCATGATATATTGAATAATTGACTGGGTTCATTTTAATTTGTTAATGTTTAGATGGCATTTTACCCATTGACTTTCCTTTGACATTAATCACGTGCTCTGAGATGATAGATGATATTTCTGTTTCCAGAAGGTCTTGTAATATGTCTCTAAGAGAATCATGGTCAGTGCTGCCAAATAATGGGGGCCAAAAGGTGTTTCCTCTTTCTACCATGATGTAATGCTTCACATTATTTGTTGTTTAAAAGAGATTGTGAGCCTCAAGGGGCTAGAGTATTCGTTTGATCGAGATTTGAGATTGTTGATGTTCTCCGTGGAAATTTTTATTAAAGCTTCATTCTGAATCTTGATTCTTTTCTCTTAATGGGTTTTAACAAACTAGAACAGATAAAGCCTTAATTTCTCTGACAGTAATACCATTTTTATAGCAGTGTTTTTAAATAATGATGGGCGGTATGGCCTAAAAGGTTAGAATATGTATTTATTGTGATAACGATGCAAATGGCGATATTTTGTTCTATCAAATAGCAGATTATGTTTAAGTTAGGGATGAGAGAGTACATCATTATCTGTTGTTTAACCCATATGAAGACTGTTTCTGTACTCAGAATGAGCGTGGTCTGACCCGGACGTGGGCGGGGTTAAAACTACAAGTGCATTGAGTTATCTTGAAATAGGCGGGGCTATACCTGGTATGTGTTTTTAAGCATGCAATTGAATGGATTGATCAAAATTTGTTACATTTATTAATTATTAGAAAACTTTAAATAACAAATCATAATTGAGCTTCAGATCAATGGTTTCGATAACAAGTAAACTATATACAAAAGTTTTGCAACAATGAATACAACACTTGCAATTATGAAGTAAAATGTAATGAAGAAAAAGTTTTGCCAACATCACTTTATAACTTTTAATATTTTTTATGATTGGTCTGTTTTTATTTTGTTTTTGGTTCATTTTTTTATTTCCACACCAGGTACGTGTGTATGGCTAATTGCTTTGTGAAATAGTTTTATACCACAACTGCCTTTATTTTATAATATACAGCAAGAAACTGTCACTGTTTGTGAGGTAAAAAAAACCCTTAAAAAAACCCTTAGGATTTGAAAAGTAATTGAAACTGCAGCTTCTGCCTTTTCTGAAAACCTGCAGCTGTCTGCTGCTGTGTGCGTCACTAATTACAGCTGATTGCTTTTGTCATGGGACCTACACAAATCACGTAGGTGACCTACTTTGGATTCAAAATGGCGAACTTCGCCAACAGGTGATGGTTTTTCATGAATGGAATGAGAAAACTGTACCTCATAGCACCAGCCTTGGACAAAATTAAATTTAACATGTTTTATGCTCTATCCCTCTCATAAGAAACAGTCAGATATCGGGAGAAAAGGGGGAGGTGCACTGAAATTTTGGAATCTCCCAGGAAAATCTGCATCTGCGTTTTGACTATAACAGAATGCAGACACAGTCAGCTACTCAATCAGGATTTTTATTTCATCTGTGCAAAGATATTAACTCATTTTACTCGAATGATTCTTGGCAAAAGTGCTTTATCCTTACCAGATACTAGTTTCAGCCGAGTATCTGGCTCATCTCTAGTTTAAGTTGTGTTCCAGTGACTGTGCTGAAAAAAATCACACAACAATGTACGGCTAATAATCGACCCATCGTTTAGTTCGCTTATCATATTAGACACAATTAGCAAAAGCAATTGCAATTTTAATCTGGGTTGGAATTTTCTTACCCATAAGTCCACTTATTGATACCTCTGTTGCCTCGTGTTTTTTTATACATTCTTCATTCTTTTTGTTTCAGATGGTGGAAGAAATTGGAGGTTTCAGGCTCCTCACTAGTTTTAAATGTGCAGGTAGCTCCTCGCTTTAAAACTATTTCCTCCTTAGCCTCACGCCTTCCTCCATGCTTACTTTCACTCCGCACATGAACAGTGAATCGGGCGCGCCCAAAAAACCACGCTATCAACTAGACTTATCGAGGGGACAATTTTTTATTGTGATGAGTTTTCAACATTATAATGCAAATTATAAGATGTTGCCCATTCCTATTTTGAAATGAAAGTGTATTTTGTAAATTTGATAAAATATTCAAACTTCGGGAGGCCAAAGAACTAGCCTGCGAGCTGCGGTTCTTAATTAAAATGAAAGTTTGTCTTTAAAGCGAAATTAGATTAAAGCATTTGCTGTCATTTCATTTAAAGTTGAAATGAACATTTGGTGACAGCCTTAGATAAATATAAAATGTTGAGCAGGTCACCCAAACAACAACAAATTGACGATAACTACAACATGGCCAAAAAATAAATGTTTTTCCATGTCCAGATGGGGTGTCGGCTTCTTTTCCTCAACCAGCTCTACCCTGGATTACATATTTGATTCGTCTATTAGCTAAGCATTTCTCTCTTCCAGCGTTGCCAAGCCCTCAGTGTGGCTTCCTTAAAGTCATTAGAAGTTGATAAATTACGTCATTGCTGGTGTAATGTTTCCATAATTTGCATCTAATTGTAATGGATGCAGTTGGAAAGGGGAATCATTAAAAAAACAATATATTTTTATTCAGAATCCTTTTCAGCATGGTTATGAGTTGTTTTTCTTATATCACTGTGGTTATACAAATCCACCTTATAATACAGGCAGTATGCCAGTGTAAAATCTCCAATAAACCACTTACCTAGGCTTTTGATTGTGGGTTCGATTCTCACTCTTTTCTTTTTTGGAGAATCCAGTTTAGACTGAGACAGGATGATTGTTTATCATCCTGTCTCAGTCTCCATAAACGACAACAAAAGTCACTAGATATGTCGCTTTTTTGGAAAAAAAAGAGTTGTTAGAGGGATCTGAGAACTCGCTAAATGTAGTGACCCAAGTCAGCTGGATGAGGTTATGTCACATGACTGCACATAGTCACATGATTCCAGCCCATCCAGTCTGTCATACTGTAGTATAGCTGGGGTCAGGTTCGGAGTGGCTAATCGGGAAGTTTCACACAGCTCTGACCTTGATTTTTGAAGTTATTACACTTTTTATATTTAAGGCAAGAAAATTAAGTTTTAGGACTAGCCACGGCCACCTGGTTTAATGCCACCACCAAATATGGTGATTTTTTGAATATGTTTAGGCCTCCAAAAAGCCAATTCATTTTGGAGAAGAAATATAATAAGAAGAAACATTACAGAAGCAATAGGTCTTTGCAGTGCTTAGCTGCTTGGGCCTAATTATACATTATATCCACCAACAACATTTGATTCCAACTGGTAATAAGTCTGTTAGTGTTTTGCAAAGCCATTGTTCTTTTTTTAGCTTTATTGCTTTTTTTCATAATGTCTGGCTTGGATTCCTCATAAAGCAGCATTAGTACTTCCAGCTTCCCTTCTCTGAAGTATTCCAGCAGTAGGTTGATTAAGCTGATTCTTAAGGTGTTCTGGAACAAACATAATCAGGCTAAGCAGCTTTTGGGTTGACTAACTGATACATCAAAGTTTACCACATGATAAGTTAACCAAGCTTTCTGGAACAGACCCCAGGAATGTGTGCGGATTTGGAGGAAATATTAAACAAAAACTAGGGATGTTCGATATTGGCTTTTCTACCGATATACCGATATAGCCTAACTCATAATTTCTGATACCGATATAAACCGATACCGATATGTGGGGACCTTCCCTCATAAAAAGCGAAAACTACTAAACCCTTTTAGGTAAACACAATGAAATATCTTGTATCATGCATATTTGAGTTTTAAAAAATTAGAAAATGTAATAAGTACTAGAATTTTTGAACAATTGAACAACATGCCATTTTTATTTTGTCTTTCAAAGTAGCTGGAACATTTTCTCAAAAACTAAATCTCAAATCTGTCACATTTTTTACATTCTGAAAGAGAAAATAAGTAGCTGAAGAGTTTGATATATAATATGTGTATGGTGTGAATAACTCATCTTATTAAAAAAATAAAGACCGATACCGATAATTTCCGATATTACATTTTAATGCCAATGTCGGCCGATAATGACTTTAGGCCAATAATATCGGACATCCCTAACAAAAACAATTTTGGATGATCTAAAAAAATTACAGACAGACATTGTCTTTCTCCAGGAAACTCATCTATCTCATAAAAAAGTCATATCAGCTTAACACACCTGTTACGGCGCCTGTTAGCCAGTTCAGCTCCACAGACTGCGTCGAGCTTCTGCACTTTAGTACTTTGTTGCAAAGCAATTCCTCATCAGGACAGCAGGGGGTGCTAACTTTTCATGGGGGGTCTGCCTACCATTGCAGTGTCGTTTCTGGTTAACTAGAGTTTATTTCCTTGAACACATTTCCCCCTCAAGGAGCAATGCACGACAGAAAGTACGTTTTTATTAAGATGTAAAGCTTTTTACTAGAAGTGCAGCTCATAGAATTCTCCAGAAACGCATGGAAACAAACACAGTTGTCTGTTTAGTCGTTCTCTACACCTCCTTGTGTCCAAATTAGATAAATTATCCTTTCAATATAAAGCATGTAGTGTCCAAAATGTTGCATTAACTACTGATTACAGCGACTATAGAGCCCTGTTCTGGTGAAACGCTCTATTGATGATCATTCCTCTTTTGCACATTTTGTTGTCACTTTTCTTTCATATTACTGACATAGTGTACCATTTAGCAGGGTATTCTAAGTTGGTACTCAACCCACATTTGAGGCTTCGTAATACTTGAAAATATTGTGGTTTCCAGTCAGTTGATACACTAAAACCCTATAGGATGAACTTTGGTATTTGTGATGCCTGGCTCTCCTGTCATCTGATTTGATTTGAAATGTGTCTTTTTTATGTGTCTATTATTTCAGCACAAGAGGGGTCTGATGTGTGAATACTTTAGGTTCTGAACTCATTATGGCTTTTTTATTTTGAAACAGTAATACGTATGAAACACAAATTTGTTCCTTGCATTAAATTAGTATTCATTTTCTCCTCTCTCTGGAATTTCTAGTCCTCCTTTTTGAGCTAAACTGTCCCAATGCTTGTAAAAAAAAAGAAGTAAATAAATAAAAATCTGGTTATTTTTTAATTCACTGCTCATTTCTCTGGCTATCCTTTCTTCAGACAGATGAAACTCAGGTTTGATTTTAGCTCACAACAAACTTTTTGCATTGATGCATTCTTTACATCCTAACTTGTGATCCTCGTAAAAGAGCCAAGTATTCCCACCTTTCAGCTTGCTCCACTGCTTTCAGGTCCAGTTTAAAAGGAAAGGCTGCATGACCGGATTCAGCAAGACGTATTAACTGCCAGGTTCCAGTGCGCATTTGTTCTCTTCACTGCTCAATTTTTTGCTGTATGAAAGTGAAACGATCCAGTTTACGTTTAGACGTGATGTCCAAATCCTGAGAAAAACTTTGCCCAGGGAGTGTCCACAACGTTCCAAACAGGCTTGTTTAGCCAAAACCCAACACAGATTGGCATTAGCATACTTACTGTATGTCAATCAAAACAACGCCACCATGTGGCCGCAGAAGGAATTAAGTGAAAATTATTTTCAGAAGAAGCAAGATTAATTTAACACACAAAGCGGCAAAACAGGATTTTATTTTAAGCTAAACCAAATTTGTATTCCTGTAAATGAAAAAAGTAAACTAAATTGAAACATAAATATTTTTAGAGTCCCCCTTTTGGTTTGTCAGCTGTGGGCTTTCCGGGGAGCTGAGCTCCCATTAGCTCCCCATAATTCCAACCTTGCTTAGCACAATAATATCCTGTTACTCATACATAGTTCATCATATTTACTCTGTATTGTGTTTGTTGACTTTTTATTAAGATGTCTGCTGTGCTTTCTGAATGGTCGTATTGCTGCCATCTTCTGGAGGAATTCAGTATTTCATATTGTAGCAAGGTACACAATGAGGGCCCGGGCGGGTTCGAATCCCGCCCGGGATATCGTAGATAAGGATTTGGCTGAATCAGTATGCATTGAAGTTTTAAAGATATTTATTAGTATTCAATTCACTTTTATTAAAATAGCGCCAATTCACAACAAATGTCATCTCAAGGCACTTTACAAAAGAGTAATTTTATTACAATTATACAAACATTTCAATCAGTTAAAAGTTCTTTGTAAGAAATCCCAGTAGATTGCGTTGATTCATTGCCGTGAGGTTGTGCCCGGATCATGCAGACTCCAACGAAAGCCATCCCTCATCAATCTTTCATACTGAGAAAGGTTGTGGCAACAGTGGAGAGGAAAAACTCCCCTTTAACAGGAAGAAACCTCCGGCAGAACCTGGCTAAGTACAAGCGGTCATCTGCCACGACCGTCTGGGGGTCTGAGAAGACAAAGAAGAGACATCATGGAGGATGCTCGGTTACTTTGAGCATCATCTGGACCGATGTTCTATATCCAGCAGGGGGCAATGTAGTTGAGGGTACCAGACCGTGTGGCACTTATATGGGGAGAAAATACTGAGAGAAAACTGGGTTAACATTCACAATAACAGCAGAAAAAATATATCTGGAGAGTGGTAGAAGAAAAAAGTAGAAGAGTGAAGAAAAGTGGTCAGTCTTTCCTCCAACAGTCTAAGCCTATAGCAGCATAACTACAAAAATAGCTCAGGATAACCTAAGCCACTCTAACTATAAGCTTTATCAAAAAGGAAGGTTTTAAGCCTAGCCTTGAAAACAGAGTATCTGCCTCACGGACTAAAACTGGGAGCTGGTTCCTCAGGAGAGGAGCCTGATAACTAAAATATCTGCCTCCCATTCACGTCATTCCACATCTGCCGAGCCAAACGCAAGATTCCTTTATAATCAAGCAGAACAAGTTAAAGGGAGCACGTCTGTTCAGACGATCTTCTCGATCCCTTCTACAGCACTTTATTTCCAGGTCTGAAGGCATCCGTCGGCAAACGCAGCAGGTGCATCAAGCTGCCTGACCCTGGTATCCCTCTACCTGCTCTCTCTCTGCCCTCTCCAGAGTCATTGCTCTCCTCAGAAACGTCTGAATAATCAGTTGGACTGGATTCCTTGAGGGAAAAGTAACCAGGTTTACATGTTAATGTGATGGAATACATGTTACATATAAAATTCACTGAAACAAGTCATTCAATGTTTTGTTAATGTTGCTGTATTTACAATGACAAACAAAACTTAAGTGATATTTATTTTACCTGGATGCAAAATATGAACAGAGGTGGGTAGAGTACACAAAATCTGTTCTCAAGTAATAGTAGCAGTACCTCAACATATTTTAACTCAAGTAAAAGTAGCTTTCTAAAATGCTATTTTCAAGTAAGAATGAAAAAGGTTTTGTTAAAAAAGGCTGTTTGAGTACTGAGTAACATCTGATTTTTATGGTGTGAATTGGCTTTCTTTAATATAAGGGCACAATTCTTAACAAAATGAGCGTATTTCTTAACAAAAGGAGCGTAAAACAGGTTGGGCAGAGGGTAAAATGATACTGTGGGGAGTAAAGCAGTTATCACAAGCACAGGAATTTTGTAACAAGCCGTATACAATCACTTCTTTTCCTCACATTACCAAAATATGTTCTCACTTTCACCAAACCTTCTCTCAGTTTTTTTTCTTCCTACACTTGCTTCTCTCATCTGCGCCCTCTTGCTTCTGAGCGCTACACTCTCAGTTCTCCATCTGATTTCTCCAGCAGAGACGTCACCGATCCAGACTAGATTAAACGATGCATGATTTTACTTCCCGTGTTTCTGGTCTGCTTTTACTGTTAAATTAAAAAGAAAAGCTTCCTCATTTTCTCATATGTAATGTAAGATTTTTCTGTAATGTCTTACAAAATGAGCTATTATTGTTACTGTTTAATTTTCTAATACAGAATGTAATTATTTATTGTAACCTATTTATTTCCAGAACATGTGAAATTGTTTTTGCTATTGTTTGAGCTATGAAAGCCTACCTGCAGTTTAATATTTAACTGTTCTACTTACGAAAGAGTTTGAATATGTTAAAATTTAAAGTCTTCTTTAAATCAACAGATATGACTGAAGTGTTTCAGGACTGGACTAAAATTGGTATTTAAAAAAAAAAAATCATCCACAATAAGGCGTGATTGCATTTGTCCAAAACTTACATGTACAGTCTGGTAATTATTTATTTTCCAACTTGGAAGGACTCATTTAGCCTTCAACCGTTTCTAAGATCTCGTTGTTTTCAAAGCGGTCTGAATCTCCATTTCACATTTTTTAGCCGGAGTTTCTTTAACCAAAAGAAGGTGGTTTACATGGTACACCTGAGTGGATCTGCAGCTTAGCGGACAAGCACCAAGGAAAACAGAGTTCCATGAAAGAAAAAGATTAGGAAAAATAAGGAGGTATGGGTTTTGTTTTTAAATAAGCAGTTGGTGTGAAGAGCATCCATGTTGGAGAGTGAAATTTATTTGTATATTAGATATGTTTTTGTCGTTTTACTTCATTTTACTACGAGGTGTCTTTTCGTTGGTTTTATAACTTGACCTCATTTAGGTTGGACTAAGTAGGATATCACTAAAGGACTAAGGGGGAAACTTGGAGAAATGTTTCCCTTGTTTCTGCACCGCTATACAAAATAAATATCTTTATTTCTCTGGATTTTTTTTATATTCTGTCTCACACATTAATATTGTAATATAACAAATAAAATAAAAAAAATAAATAGATTCCTTCCTGTGAGTATATGAGATGTCCCAGTTATAAACCACCTTCTTTTGGTTACAGAATCTCCGGCTGATTTTTTTTAAAATAAATTTAAATTTAGTCCAGTCCTGAAACACTTCAGTCATATTCTGTTAATTTAAAGAAGACTTTTAATTTTAACATATTCAAAGTGTTTCTTAAATAGAACAGTTAAATAATAAACTGCAGACAGGCTTTCATGGCTCATGGCAACATGGCAAAAAAGATTTCAAATTTTCTGGTAAGACACAAAACTGCAAGTGAACAGGACCCACAACTTAAGTTATGCTATGCTAACTTCATTGGTTCCACGGAATGAAACAGATGATTTATTTTATCCTAGTAAATGGCCTTTACTTGTAAAGTAGCACATAGTAAAATGATTATGAGCTACCAATGAGAATATTTAGTTTATGCAGATAAAAAAGTTTTCACTGTATTTTTTTTAATCCTTCAAATAAATAAATAAATAATTCAACTTGATTATTTGGATTCTTAACTCTATTCACTTTGCCATAAATTTGCCTACGTATCACATCCATAGATACCCTCAAATTGATTTTGTCTAAATATCTTACATCACATTTATTACCCGAGTCAAAGTCATGCCTGCAAAGCTGTAAATTGAATATGGAGCTGACTGACTCAGCTGATGTTTATGATCACTTGCGAGAGCATTTACTGCATGCATGCCTCATGCAACAGTTAAGGCTGCAGTTACGCATTTGGCCTGATTGGGCAATCACAAGCACAACAGTTTCAAACTTCTTTATAATCACTTTAAGGTAGACAAAAGACACTAGACTACGCTTACTTTTCTTTTTTTAAGCAAAACAACACTCGATCAATATAAAGCAAGTGGGCTACTAAGTTCTTATTGTCTTAGACATGAACCTGGCCTCTGTTATTTTTCCTGCTCTGTCATTCTTTCTTATCCTAATATAAGCCTGTTTTTCTTTGCTTTCTGAGCATGCATGCATGCATGCATGCTTACATACACTGAGCATTTCACATTTCATTTCACTGGTTATATGTAGGGCCACAATCAGTTTTTTGTCTTTTTGTATCAGATTTGTGACTGGATTCTCTGGCCCTGTTGGCCAAAAAGATGAAAAAGTGCAATATAGGCATCGTTATATTTATATTTTATAGTCTACTCTCAATGTTTGACTAATCATTTACTGTACTACTGCCTTACTTTTTTGTTGTTGTTAGTCATCAAGAGAACATTTGCATTTTTGATATTTACTTATTTTTCATAATTATCATCCAAGTATTTTTATGTTCTTCCCATGTCTCCACATACTTAAAATTAACTTGCTAACATTAATTTTCTGTACCAAAACTTAAAGTAAATGACATTTAGCGAGCCTCTTTCAAAAGTAAAATCGAGATTCGAGGCTTCTCAGAAGACATCCGGGGCTTAAGTCCAAGTAGCCTCCCCCTAAGTGTTTTCATTATAAAGGAAAAAACATAGCAAATTCATTAAATTAGTCATTTTATATTTTATCAAATCAAACTTTATTTATAAAGTGCTTTTCAAACTGCAAAGCTTCTCAAAGTTCTTTAAAGATTAAAAAGACCCCACAACCCCCGCCTTAAAAACATATTACTACAACTATACCCCCCACCCCACCCCACCCCCATGCATGCACATACTTAAAAGAAACTTTAAACAAAAGCAAAAATGGGCTGAATACAGATGAACCAGGAAACGCAGTCATGGGAGCCATCTGCATCAGCAGCAGCAGATCAGTAGCAGCAGCCAAGGCACCGACCCAGGGCACCCAGAGGAGGGAGGGCTGGTACCCCCACCTCCACCCAGGCACTAAAAGGGGGGCACCCAGGCAGCCACAGCCGACCACCGCTACTGATGCAGAGGGCTCCCACAGAGGAAACACTGGAATGGAAGATTAAAATAAGAAGTTAAAATATTGAAATAAACAGCAGATAATGAGATTAGGTTGTAAAATACTGATAAAAATGTTAAGACTCAAAGGGTTTTAAATTGCAAAGTGTAAAACAATGATAATATATGATCAAATAAAAGTGAGAAGCAGATAAACGATCATTAATAGATAACAGTCAGCTAAAAGCTGAACTAAAAATTCTATCAAATAAAACATGCAGGAAAATTAAAGAGATATTAAATAATCAGTAAAAAGCTGTGTTAAAAAAGTGAGTCTAGAGCCTGCTCTTAAAAACATGAATGTTCCTCCAGCAGCCGGTTCCAGAGGTGAGGGCCATAGTAATGGAAGGAAGCCTCACCATGAGTCTGTGTCCTGACTTTGGGGATGATAAGGAGACGGCTGCTAGAGGAACGCAGAGACCGTGAGGGTTCATACGGTAAAAGCATTTCTCAAAGATAAGAAGGCCCAAGACCATTAAGACACTTAAAAACCATCAAAAGAACCTTAAAATGGATCCTAAAACATACGGGGAGCCAATGCAGGGATTCTAAGACCGATGAAATGTGCTCCCGCCTCCTGGTCTTCATCAGGACACGAGCTGCTGAATTCTGTAAAAGCTGTAAACTTGAGGTAGTCTTTTTGGGAAAACCAGAAATTAGGGCGTTACAGTAATCAATTCTACTGGGGATAAAAGCATGAATTAGCGTCTCCATATTGGCCCAAGAGAGAATGGGACGGATTCTGGCGATGTTCTTTAGGTGATAAAAGCCTATTTTAGTAATTCTTTTAATGTGAGGGATAAAATTCAACTCAGAGTCCAAAATTACACCCAGATTCTTCACTTGTAAGGAAGGATTAAAAGACAATGATTGTAGTTTTGGTAAAAGTTTTTCTCTCTGAGCCTCAGGACCGATAACTAAAACCTCAGTTTTGTCCTGGTTGAGCTGGAGAAAGTTTTCGGCCATCCAGGATTTAATGTCTAAAATGCTGTTAAAAAGTGCATCCATTGGCCGTGTGTCATCAGGAGACATGGAGATGTACATCTGTGTATCATCAGCATAACTGTGAAAGTTAACTCAATGTCTTCCAATGACACCACCAAGCGGGAGCATATATAGGTTAAAAAGCACTGGGCCTAAAACTGAACCCTGGGGCACACCACAAGTGATCTTATGGACCTTAGAGGAACAGGTATCCAAACTTACCATAAAAGTCCTTTCTGTGAGGTAGGATGTTGCTACAACATAACTGGGGTTGCTTAGCAGTTGCTTGATCAAATCTTCATATTGCTATAGCAACCTCAAGCTACCTTCTAGCACTGCCCCCGATTTATTATTTGGGTGACCTGCTCAAAATACTGTGATATTGATCTGAGGTTGTCACCAAGCGCAGATTTCAACTTTAAATCCAATGACAGAAAATGCTTTAATATAATTTAGCTTTAAAGACAAACTTTCTGTTTAATAAATAACCAAAGGGTCCAGGCAATAGAGTTCTTTGGCATCCCGAAGTTTGACTATTTTATAAGGTTTACAAAATACGCTTTTTATCTTAAAGCAGGGATGGGCAAAATCTTATAAGCTAGATAAAACTTTATTGTCCATTTGCATGGAAAATAATCTTGCAGTCCCACATCTGCAGTCATAAAAGCATCAACAATAAATACATTAGAAGTAACTCAATACAATAAGAACACCTTTAAAATGGGTCCTACCAACAGAACAATACTACTGATTCAACAGAGTAATTGAATGTCGAATAAAGTGTTTATATCTGTTCCTTCTGCATAAGGGTACCGTAAAACGTCTTCCTCATGTAACACATGGGAGGAGTCTGTTCACTGTTCACGAGGAGAGTATTAGGAGGAACTCGTTTTAAAGCAAGGAGCTACCTCCGCAATTTGAAACCGGTTTAGTTACAGAAAATCAATCGAGGAGCAAACTACTGCAATATGCAAAGTTTGCAGGAAAACGGTGGTTACAAGGAGTGGAAACATCACATTTCTTCCACCATCTGGAACGCAAAGTATGAAGAATGTATGAAGAAACGCGAGGCAACAGGCAATAATAAGTGGACTTATGGGTAAGAAAATTCCCACCCAGATTAAAATTGCTTAAGTTTTTGCCAATTGTGTCTAATATGATAAGCAAAGTAATTATAAGCAAAGTCAATTATCAGCCGTACATTGTTGCTGTGTGATGTTTTTTAGCACAGTCACTGAAACAACTTAAACACTACAATCTGCTATTATACAGAAGAAAATTTGTATCATTATGGCAATAAATAACTGAAATTATAGTTATAAATTTAGGCCATATCGCCCATCCTTATTTAAAAGTAGTGCTAAAAACAATTGTATTATCAAGTAACGGATAATTCAGTTGTGAACAAATGTCTCGCCCACCCAAGTTTTATCTTCTAAACCCTGCTATCTGTACTGTGACTACAGCCACTTCTCCCTCGTCTCCTCCAGTTGTGACGCAGCTAAAAAAAACATACTTAGTACAAAAGTTTCCATGGTAACAATCAAAATTGTGGCTGGGTTTGATTTAAAGTAATCATTAAATTAGTGGTCATATCTGCAACTGTGGATCGTTAAAGTCAGCAATGTCACTTTTTGCAATACTGCTACTCGGCGACCTAAAGAGTTGATCTGCGTGAATCTTCTCATGACAAATTAAGTTACCTTTGGTTGTAAAAGGTGCAGCACAAATTGTACAAGAGAAAGGCTTCTCACCTGTGTGAACTCTCATGTGACTAGTTAAACTTGCGTTGTGATTAAAGCTTTTGCCACAGACTGAGCAAGAGAAAGGTTTCTCTTTTGTGTGAACTCTCATATGTGTGGTTAAATTACCTTTCTGACAAAAACTTTTGCCACACACTGAACAAGAGAATGGCTTCTCTTTTGTGTGAACTCTTATGTGTTTAGTCAAACAACCTTTGTCACGAAAACTTTTGCCACACATTGAACAACCGAATGGCTTCTCTTCTCTATGAACTCTCATGTGTTTAGTCAAATTACCTTTGTCACGAAAACTTTTGCCACACGTTGAACAAGAGAAAGGCTTCTCACCTGTGTGAACATTCATGTGACCAGTTAAACTTACTTTGTGATTAAAACTTTTGCCACACATTGAACAAGAGAAAGGCTTTTCTCCTGTGTGAACTCTCATGTGATTAGCTAAACGTTCTTTCCTATTAAAACTTTTGCCGCACATTGTACAAGAGAAAGGCTTCTCATCTTTGTGAACTCTCAAGTGATCAGTCAAACTTACTTTGTAATTAAAACTTTTTCCACACAATGAACAATAGAAAGGCTTTTCTCCTGTGTGACCTCTCATGTGACTAGTTAGATTTTCTTTCCTATTGAAACTTTTTGCACACAATGAACAAGAGAAAGGCTTCTCCCCTGTGTGAACTCTCATGTGACTATTTAGATTTCCTTTCTGAGTAAAAAAAGTGCCACAAATTGTACAAGAGAAAGGTTTTTCACCTGTGTGAGATCTGATATGAGCAGTTAAATGGTTTCTATTCTTAAACCTTTTTCCACATGTTGTACATGGATAACGGTTCTCATCCGTGTGACTTTTCAAGTGTTGAGCCAACTGACTATTCTTACTAAAAAAATCACCACAAATTCTATCAAGACACAAATAGTTTTCTGTGTCAGTTTTCTTCCTTTTGGGTTCGAAATCCTTTTGCTCCGTGGTTTTCAGTCGTCTCCCATTTTGTTTTGACTCTTTATCTCGCGTTGATCCAGAGTCTTTATGTTTGTTTACTTCTTGATCCTGGTTCTCAGTTTCATTGGAGTCTTGAGAGATGACTTGGTTCCTGATTGGTTCTGGGTTAATGTGGCCCTTTTCTAAAAGTGTGGAAGTCACCAAGAATGTATCTTCAGTTTCCTGATTCAATAAAAGCTGCCCTTTATGCTCATCTATGCAGAGCTCCAATGCTTCCTCTTTTATCCAGGAATGTTCTGGTTCTTGCTGCTCTTCTTTCACCTTCGGAGGTTCTGGTTCCTTCTGGGCCAAACTGGAATCACTCTCCCGTTTACAGAGCTGCTGATCAGAGAAAACGTCCTCTTTCCAAACATGACCCAGTAGATGGTCTGGAGAAACAAACAAGAGAAAAGCTTTTAATTGCAGGTTCATGAAAAGAGTTTTGCTCAATCACGTCATACATATAAAGATACTGAGAAAACTATTTAGTACTAAAATTAGTTAAATCTGTCACACAAATCACGGACTGGTTCCACAGGAGTGGAGCCTGATAACTAAAAGATCTGCCTCCTATTCTACTTTTAGAAATCCTAGGAACTATCATTAGACCTGTATTCTGAGAACAAAGTGCTCTGTTAGGAACATATGGAACAATCAGATTTTTGATGTACGATGGAGCTGATTATTAAGGGCTTTATACACAAGAAGGAGGATCTTATACTCTATTCTGGATTTAATAGGGAGCCAATGGAGAGACGCCAAAACAGGAGAAATGTGATCTCTCTTTTTAATATTCAGCAGAATTCTTGCTGCTGCATTTTGTATAAACTGAAGGCTTTTAATTGCATTTTGTGGACTTCCCAATAAAAAGGAATTACAGTAGTCCAGCTTTGAAGTAACACATGCATGGACTAGTTTCTCTGCATAATTCCTGGACAGGATGTTTCTAATTTTAGCAATATTCCGGAGGTGAAAGAAAGAAATCTTAGAAACCTGTTTAATATGGGATTTAAATGTCATGGTCAAAAATTACACCAAGGTTCTTTACATTATTACCAGAGGCGAAATCAATGCCATCCAGATGAAGTGATTGATTTAGCAGGTTTATTTTTAAAGCTTCTGGTCCAAAGACAACAACTTCTGCAGAACGTTTAGAGGCATCCAGGCTTTTATGTCTTTGTAATCTATCTAACTGATTGGATTCATTGGGCTTTATGGATAGATATAATTGTGTATCATCAGCATAACTGTGGAAATTCATACCATGTTGTCTAATTATTTTACCAATTGGAAGTGTATATATATATATATATATATATATATATATATATATATATGGGACATTCTATAGTTTTTGTTCTGAGGGTTGTAATGAACAATATTGACTGAATAATGCCGTCAGTGTCATTTTTACAACTTATTGTTCATCACTATGTTTAATATAAATGTAAGAAATAATACAGTTAATTATGTCCAACTAGGGCTGGGCGATAATTCGATAGCAATATATATCGACGATAGATGTGTGGTGCGATAGAAAAAAAAGGGGGTCGATAAAAAAGTTTGATAGAAAAAAAAAGTTCCCCCTCGTTTTTTCATCATACCCTATCAGGCAGCTTAATACAACAATCATTACTTATTCCAAACGAATCATTAACAATGACCCATGCAGCTCTGTCAGCCACCCTCTCTCCTTTCCAACCACAAAAAGGATGAAATGATTTGAGCTGAAACAGAATTTAACAGTAGCTTCGGCGCGCTCAGACGTAACAACAAAGAAGCAGCAGAGGTAGTTGTCCCGGATAAATGTTTCAGTGGCTCCGGTAAAGGTTACGTCCCGTTTTGAACCGATCCTCGATGCACTAAAACACTAAACGTAGCAATAATGAACGAAATATAAAACTACGGTCAGCTGTTTTAAGCAGGACTTCCCTCTCCAGCTCGCTACGAATCTCTTACAGAGACACAGGAAACGTACCCAGGTCGCGTCGCGTTGCTAACATCTGTGGCTGTTAAAATCTCCCCTCGGTTCTGCTCCCGGTCCTCAGAAGCGAAAAAACGCTTAAAAAAACACAACAGGGGTTGGATAGACCTGCTGGCTTCAGCTCTCAGTGACTGAGCTGCAGTGTTGGAGCCCATCAACACTGGTGAGTAGCTAGTTAGCTTTAGCTTTAGCCTACAGATGAGGAGCTGAAGAGAATTTGACTAATCTTTATTGACAAACTACTTTAAGGGTTTCATCCATTAATATTATAAAGTGTCATAAATGTTTAAAAGATTAAAAAGAATAAAAATAAGCCTTTAATTTAAATTACTAACATGATAAAAAAAAGTGTGTGTATATAAATAATGGTTAATAATATTACTTTTCTTTGTATTAACTGATGTTACTCAGGCCTCTTGGTTTGTTTCTGTCTTACAAACTTACTTATGATAAAAAGAAGTGTTTGAAAATTTAATGAATTTAATGCTTAATTAAAATTAGTTCAATGAAGAATAACAAAATGACTGGGCTCTTAAAAAATAGTTTTTACATTATGTGATTTTTTTTATCGATAATTATCGATATCGATCAATATGACTGTTTTTTTTAATCGATAAGCTTTTTTTCGATCTCGCCCAGCCCTATGTCCAACTAAGCCTTGGTATCATCGTGTAATAAGAATTTATTTTGTTTCCGTCCCCAGAAATGGCGGGTGTCCCAGTGGGACATTCAGTGCATCAGGTTTTTTCCTTAGTTATTTCTTTTATTTCCTTTCTTAAAAGTCTGAATTTTGGGGCATAACATTTATTTTGGTGCGTCTCCTACAAAACACTACTACTATACATGAAAGTACAATTCGCTTAATCCACCATGACGCAAGGGAAACATGTAATAACGTCCGCCACAATTTCTATCAAAGGAGTTACGAGCGTTAAACTATTATTCTAAAGGAAACGGAGATATAATTTTCCAATATAATTGCATCAGGAGTAAAACGATAAAGAAATATTGTGTTGGCTTAAGTCTCATATGTGTTGCTAAATCCTAAATGAGCAATACATCGGGAGAAAACGGGGGTAAGGATTTCTGTCCAAAAATCATAACGTTTGAACATTTTATTCCGACGCTGACGTTTCATCGCCTCATGCCTCCAGAGCTGTCATCTCCCAAAAAAGACAGTCGAGTCATTGTTGTCCTGTGTGCGAGGAAGATTTGACAAGATCGCACTGATTTAATCAATGTCACTTCTGTCCAAAAGGTTACGAACATTAATATGTTACGAGCGTGGTAAACTTTATCAAACTAAATATTAATTTCGATGATTGAAATGAGGACGTATAGATGAGCGTGAAAGTCAAATGAATGCGTGTTCGGGTCAATAGCAGTGTCGTGTTCATCCCGAGAGATCGCACTTTTATGGTGACTGGATATATTTTGACAGATTCTGAAAATCACGTTCATAAATTAGAAAGAAAATCAATCTCTCCTAATTCGAACGTTGCCCGGGTGTTTTAGCCTCACTGCGCTGTTCATTTTAGTCAACATGACGGTGCAGATTTAGCGAACGTTACCAAGGCAGCTTGATCATGCTAAATGCTGCTGATTCAGACGGATGGAAATCAATAACGTTCTTGAGACGTTGTTTTACTGTCCACTTTTCAGCACAAAAAATAAAGCTAGTTACACATGCTTTTGGTTAAAAATTAAGCTTCTAACAATAGCCTACCTTCATCATGTCCAAATTATATTGACCACAGGATGCGCGAGTTTACTTGCCACGCAGCAGGGTCCGCTTGACGACAGTCTGCATACCGTGAAGGTTTGTGCTCGTTTGTAGTGATGTGCGATATCACTGATTTCCCTTACCAAGTGATATGCAAGCCAGTATAATCCGATCCGATGATTTGTACAAAAACTTGATGGGTTTGGAAAATCCCTTTCAAAGAAGACTACACTAAGGGGAAATTAATTGATGATAACATATTAATTCAATACTTTGTGACCCAAACTAAAATTAGCAGTAAATGCTAAAATACATAAATAAAAGCCACAATAATTGTATTCTTAGTCTTCAGAATGAGTGTTTTAACATAAACACAAAACCTGACAGACTGATGAAAATCAATTTCCCAAAATTTAGCATCTATAGCAGGTGGAAGGAAAAAAATAGTTCCTACCGACTGGGTATAATTTCGACAAGATTTGAATATTAAATGTTTAATACTAATATTAAATAAATAAATATTAAACAACATGTACTGAACATGCAAGTTTTCATGCAATGGTATGATGTTACAGATGCAGCCTTGCAGGATTGTTCCTTTTTATTCCGTCCACGTTACACACGTTATAACTGTGCACACTTGTAGGAGTTCCCTTGGCTTTTGCATTGAGAAAATGAATTTTAAAAAATAAAACTGGTATCTGTCAGTATATTGCTGGCTCTCAGGTTATGATCATACTAAAGCAAATATTCATCATCCAGTTTATAGGACAGAAAGAAAAAAATGGCCACCCTGTCTGTATTTAAGTCCCATTACAGATTTTGTGAACCCTATACCACTTATGACTTTTAACTGTACCAAATTAGGAACAGAATTACACATGAAATTGGATAAAACCAGAATTTTATTGAATTTAATTAGATTAGGGACTGTTTCTGCTAGAATTCTCATTTTTTTCCCGTCCATGTTACATACGTTATATTTTCCATCAACTCAACTTTGATCCAAGTTTACTAGTTTACCATTGCCAGATTAATCTTCCTTTCATATACATATATATAGTAAAGATAATCGGTCCAATCACAGAACCCTGTGGTACTCCACAAGTAACCCTTTAGTGTGAAGATTTATCATTGACATGAACAAACTGGAATCTGTTGGAAAGATATGATTTAAACCAGCCTAGTGCTGTTCCCTTTATCCCTACAACATGTTCAAGCCTTTGTAAGAGAATATTATGATCGACTGTGTCAAAAGCAGCACTGAGATCTAGCAAGACCAGAAAAGTCACAAATCCATTATCTGAGGCCATTAGAATGTCATTAGTAACTTTTACCAGTGCTGTTTCAAAAACCTGACTAAAACTCTTCAAACAGGTTGTTGCTGTTTAGATGCTCACATTCTTGATTAGCAACTATTTTCTCAAGAATTATGGATAAGAAAGGAAGGTTAGATATAGGTCTGTAGTTAGTTAAATGATCTTGATTCAGGAAGGGTTTCTTAAGTATCTCTGAGGCACATATCCATTTATTAAAGATAGATTCATCATATTTAAAATAGGTCCAGTAACCAGAGGGAACACTTCCTTAAATAATTTGATTGGTATTGGGTCTAACATACAAGTTGAGGGTTTAGATTAAGCTAATATTTGTGATAATTCTCAAGTTCATTAGAATCAAAATGGTACAAACATAGACATGGTGCTACAGTTCTCTCTGATACTGCCTTATTTTCTAAAAGAGAGTTAATCATGTTTGGGAGAATGCCAATGATTTTAATAGAATTTGTTTTATTTATGAAGAATCCCATAAAGTCATCACTACTGAGAGAAGGGGGAACAGTTGGCTCAACAGAGCTATGACTCTGTGTAAGTTTGGCAACTGTACTAAAAGAAACCTAGGATTGTTTTTGTTTACCTCTATTAATGACGAGAAATATGCTGTTCTAGCTTGTCAAAGGCAGGGCTCTAGACTGCGAGTGATTGGTTGCGTTTTGTGACCATCTTTTGTCTGAGTGCAAGTAAATTTAAACATTACTCATGCCAAAGCGAATGGCAATGGTAGATAACTTTTTGTCTAAAGTCTAAGACATCATTAATGCCATTGCTCCAACTAAAGTTAAAGTAGTCTCAGGTAGAAACAAGTCTCCATGGACCAACGATCCTCTGGTACGTAGTGAAATAAGGGAGTGCCGTCAGGCCGGAAGAAAATGGAGGAAAACTCAACTCCAGGTTCACTATGCGATCTACAAAAACAAGCTGAACAAATATAACTTAACTTTGAAAGCTGCAAGAGAAACATTCTTCTCTGAAATCATTAAGAGAGACAACAATAACCCCCGGACTCCTCATCTTGGGACCCCTCCTGTTCAATATTTATATGCTCCCACTAACCAAGATTATAGCAATATAGCAATCAGATAAATCACCATAACTATGCAGAAGACACACAGCTGTACATTACATTGTCACCAGGTGACTTTGATTCTATCCAGACCGTAAATAAATGCATTGAACAAATCAACGACTGGATGTCCCGTAACTTTCTCCAGCTAAACAGAAACAAAACGGAGGGTCATTATTTTTGGACCTAAGGAGGAACGATCCAGAGTCAGCACACAGCTTCAGCTAATACAACTAAAAACGACTCATAAGGCTCGTAATCTAGGTGTAATAATGGACTCAGACCTGAACCTCCAGGGTCACATAAAGGCAATAACAAGGTCATCTTTCTATCACCTGAAGAACATTACTAGGATTAAAGGAATAATGTCACTGAAGGACCGTGAAAAAATGATCCATGCGTTTATCTTTAGTCGGATTGATTACTGCAACAGCGTCCTCACAGGTCTACCTTAAAAATAAATTAGACAGCTGCAGCTGATCCAGAACGCTGCTGCTCGTGTTCTCACTAGAACCAGGAAAGTAGAACACATCACCCCAGTTCTAAAGTCCTTCCACTGGCTCCCTGTAGCTCAGAGAAAAGACTTCAAAATACTCCTACTAGTTTATAAACCACTGAACGGTTTAACACCAAAGTATGTTGGAGATCTGTTGTCACTATACCAACCCAGCAGATCAGGTCCTCCAACTCTATCTTACTTAACATTCCTAGAATTAGAACTAAACAAGGAGAGGCAGCTTTCAGCTTCTATGCTCCACAAATGTGGAATAAACTTCCAGAAGAATGCAAAAATGCTGAATTATTAGGCTCTTTTAAAGATTAAAACCCTACTATTCAGAGCTGCCGTTGAGCCCTAAATTGCGCTTTCTGATCACTATTTGATTCTCGTGGTTTAAGTTTTATTCTTTTTTTTTAAACCTATTGTGTTTTATCCGTTTTTAATCTATATTGCATAAATTTGTTCCTTACATCATCTTTTCTTATTGATTCATTGTGTCTATCTGTTAAACCTATATGTTTATGTTTTTCTCTAATCATGCTTCTGCAATCATGTATTTGGCATCATTATCACTGAATCATGTAAAGCACCTTGAATTGCCTTGTGTTGAAAATGTGCTATATAAATAAAATTACCTTGCCTACTTTACTGAAGGACCCCAACACACTCAGAACCACTGTGAGCCAGCTCACTCAACGACGCTGTGCTCCAGGCTAACTCATTCTGAATTAAACGGTAAGATTTCTTTCCATATATTTTCAAGAAAGAACATGCCATGTTGATGTATCCTTTAAAATGTATTTATCGAGTGGTCAGCAAACTCGTCAAGTAACCTGTTTAACATTCTAATCGTACGAGGCTTTAAAGCATGTTGGCTTCAAATGCTAGTAAGTAGTGATGGTAATGTGAAGCCTTTTGAACCAATGAAGCTTTCAATCCAATTGTATTGAAAAAAGGTTCATTGCTTGATGCATCAAAACTCTATGATGACATCTGCTGGTGAAGACAATGTACTGCAATTTTTTTTTTTACAGCCAACTTCACTCCGTTGAAGATAAATGTGGATTTAACTTCATGGTTAAATAAATAATTCAAAAAGCCTCCCTGGGACCATGTCATAAAAATGTATTTTATTTTACACTTGAAATTAAATCCAATAAAATCAATATTATTTGTGTAAATATTTGAGTTCAAATAATCATGGGGCATATGAGGAAGTGTCAACATTGATGGCATATGGTATTATAAACCAGTCGCTGGTTGCAAATGAAAGACTGCAACTACAAAACATATTTTTTTTTAAGGATGGGATAGGTCTGGGATTACTTTATTCCACACGTATTTACATTATGTAGTTATTCGAATTATTATACTTTTCACATATAAATTGAATTAGGCTTGTAAATTAGAAGGCACAATATCATTATTTAGTCCTACCTCCTCCCTAATACATGTATCTCACTTTAAGCAAATTTTTTATAGTTAGCGTATTGTAATGACAAAATAACTTTCTTTCACAATAAAACGGATAGAACATACCGAAGTCAAATATTTTTTGTGAACAGAACACGGCAAGCCAAACTGTAAACTTATTTGAAAATTAGTTTTACCCAAACAATGTTTTTTTATAAATTACAAGAAAAGTAAAAATATAATTCAACACCAGAATTTATCTAAATGATAATGAATAAGAAATGAACTGTCTGAAAAGCTCCTGTCCATGTATGCCATGAAGCTCAATATTCTAATAGCTACTAAAGGTACTTCACTAGACCATATAAAATTTGATAACCTTGTTTAGAGAAATTAGATTGTCAAATTCCCACATCTTAGAACGCTACACTTTTTTTTTTACATTTTGCTACTAAACAACTTATCAGGGAAAAGATCTAAGCAACGCAATACCACAAACACCAACAACAGTACGATCCTTTTCAGGACTCTTAAAAGATTTGAACCAACGTCTGAAGCAGTCGCGTGGCGTCTGTGTGAGAAACGGAGCTACAAACGCCATCGGCCGCAGGACAATCAGCAGATGAATCAAGCTCCGACGCAGTGCTCCACTTTGCAGCGGTTCGTTTTTGTGATACAAGCTTCGGACCTCGGGTGTCACAGGTAACATCACTACTAGTTAGGCAAGTCAGTTTGTCGCACTACAGCAACTTAACTCAGACAAACGACCTTTCAAGCACTGTATGGTTGCATTTAAAAGAGAAGTACATTTTAATTACAGCTCCTTGGGGACATTAAGAAAACAGTACATGTTTTCTGGTACTGTTCTTTCATGCACGGCCTTTGGAAAGAGTTTAGCAGGTTGTTATTTACTGTATTTTGATGGATTTTTATATCACGTAAACATTTTTCCGTTTATTTTTTTAGAAAACCCCCAAAGATATGATACATTTAACATTTAATATCAAACCACGGGCTATCAAGAAGAAGGCTGTCAAAATAATTCATATATGCGCATTTTGTGTGTGCCTCGTTCATATAACAGCCCTGACGTGAATCTGGTTTTCTGTTGTTCTAAAACCATTTGAACTCAGGTTACAGTCTTGAGTTTGTTTTATATTGTCTTATATTTAAGGTTAAATAAATGGTTTTTATTGACTTGTAAATTTGCATTGCACAGTGACTGTTAAATTGTCTTTCACAGACATTTTACAAAACTGACTCATTTCTCCCATAGGAGACTAACAGAATAACTTTGTCTTGAGGAACAAAATGCAACAACTGGCATCACACCGATGAGCCTGTAAATTAAAGTGAGTTAACTTTTTTTTTTTTAATCAAATAACGCGCTGAATTTAAATAATTTCAAAGGAATAAATCCAAAACTAGTAGGCCCTCTCAAGTCTTTTAAGCTAAGAAACACCAGCAATTGGATCATTTTCTTTTCATTATGGTCAAAACCCAGACAGTAATCTATATTAACATTCCATTAATCGTCCAGCCCTGACAGCTACAACCAGCCTGAGCTGCACCTCCCTCCTCCACCTGTTGCTCATATGTTTAGCTCCCAGTGGCTGATGATCACTGAGGGAATGCTAGCACACTAAAGCAGTGATCTGAGCTTTCCTCGTGGTTACATACATGTTCAGGATGTTTCCAGTCAGGCAAACCAATAATGAACTGGTTTAATTCATTCCACATAACCTGCAGGAAAAAATAAAGACTGTGGTTGGTGAACAAGTGATCCAGTCTGCAGAGGCTCTTTCTCCATTTAGGAAGTGAGAGCACAGCAGATCTTTGGGTTTAGGCGCATTTTAGCGTTGGAATCCATGATTCCAGGATGCAGCCGGTTTATCTGGTCGCCTGATTTTATAAAGCAGCAGCTCCATGACGGATCAGAACAGTGAGAGCATTTTCATTAAAGGAGACATATCATGGAAAATCCACTTTTTTAGCCCTTAAATGCATGTAAATGTGTATTTTGGGTGTTTAGGAGTGCAGACAACTTACATTTATTCTCTTCTGGTGCTGTGTTTATATCTTTACATTCTTTTTTGGTCATATTTTTCAGTCTGTTTAGTTTTCTCTATTCGCTATTACGTTTTCTTGTCTATTACGTCACAGCATTTGTTGTTGAACTGCCAAATAAGGTAATGGACTTCCGGGTAACCAATTTCGTGAAGCCGCCATTTTTTCTCCCCCACAGCGATTTTGTAGTCCAAGGTCAGTCATGTCGAAATTACAAGAAAGCAAGTCAAAATGTTCAGTTATTGGGTGTATTAACCCACACAAATCCCTACATCGACCCCCAGCATCAGAGCCTCTGAGAAGTGCCTGGTTAAATTTTATTTTTAGTGGAAATATACCGACATCCGTGGGGAAAGTTCTCCTCGTTTGCGCGAAGCACTTCGAGGACGAGTGCTTCAGCAACCTCGGTCTGCATCAGGAGGGATTCGGCAAAAAGACTTCGTCTGATTGAGGCGTCAGTTCCTTGTCTCCACGGAAACGGCGGACAAAGCAAAGCGGTAAGCTTCAAATAACACTAAAATGACAGTAAACGTTATTTTAGACATGAATGTTGTGTGTTGATATGTGGTACAGGCGATTGTTTTGATAGTTGTAGCATCGTACATTCTTCTTCTGTTAGCGATGTGTGCTAGCTTTTAGCTGAGGATATAACTGTACTGCATGCTTTGAATAAAATGATTGGGCTTTTTTTACCGTTTTTTGTCGTGGGGTACACGTGATGTACAGGAATTTAGCGACGATCGCTTCGCAATAAAAAGTTTATCTGCCGGTGGTAATCGAATCGCTGCTATCAGACTACAAAAATGTCCGATCGGGGTGGAGCGGAATGCTGTGTAACCTGGAGGGGGCGGGGCATGAAATGTTTCGCTTACATTTAAAGGGACGGCACCAAAAAGAGTTTCTCTAAAGATGCTCCTCAGAACGGTATAAGGAGGGTCTGTGGGGCAATAACATGGAAGTCAGACCAAACCACTGTGGTTCTACTTTACATAGACCACAAGTGAATGATTTACATGTGAAAAGGAAGGATTTAAAAGCATGATATATCTCCTTTAACTATCCCCCACACAGCAGATAAACCCAGTCTGTCAATATATCTGTCGCTTATAGAAACAACTGTTTTTTAGTTAATAATCACTCGTTTCTAATTCTTTTAGGAAAATTCTCCCTCTGTCCGGTGGGGTGGGGCATGTTACCATGGTTTCCACAATTGTACCTAACGATGCAATTATTTTTTTAAGTTAAAAAAAAAGTGAATTTTATCTCTTTCATAATTTTAATTTCAATACACTTTTTTCCTTCCTTAAATTGTCCATGTTTTATTTAGGTTACAGGGTGAGCAATGTTTAATTGGAAAATAAAAAAAGCGTGGGTTATTTTTTTGTATTATAGTTATTCAAAAAAAGCAGCTAAAGTCGTTCTGCTAAGTTATTTTACATTTATGCTTCCATATTCCATCATGGAGGCATCAGCCCGGACTCAGGCCTGTTATCCACACGTAGCCGGAGGTTTTCGGCACCAAAAGCGAAGCTTTTTAAAAACTGCGGCCAAAGTGGAGATTTGAGTTTTCTCCGTTTTCAGTATCTACGTGTGGACGGTTGAAAACGGAGTTTTAAGAGCCGTAGCGCCACACTAACAAAAAATGCTCCCAACACCACATGTGCGACCTCTGTTTACTCTCGAAAACAGCATTTATTTCCTCAGCGCTGTGTTGGTATCATCCGTTGTTAAAGCACGTCTTGTTTGTTTGCTTTTATAAGCTGTATAACTGCTGCGTGCTGAAGAGAGAGGACAGAAAGTTTCTATTGGCGGATAGGACTGGGGAGAACTACTGCCCCCTACAGGTTTGCCAAGTCTAGGAATTTGCTGAAAAACGTATTTATCCGGTTACGTGTGGATGGAGATTTTTGTTTTTTCAAGGAGCAGAGGAAAATCTTCGTTGAGAAAAAAAACCCGGCTGAAATCTGAAGACAATCATCCAGTTAGCAGCACAGTCTGTCTAAACGCTGATATAGAATCCCCTCTACCCTTTTTAAGAGGCTCTTTTAGAATCGGGGAGTTTGGAACGATGCGCGTTCCCGCGGATCAGGGGACACGCACGCAGACTAACGTAACACCACCACCACTTTATCTAGCACCAGGAGCTAGCTTTAGCTTCGCTGCCTAATCTCCGCTAAAATCTCTCCCCAAATGGTGGATTTAAAGCCGTAATCTCCATCCTGCGTCAACAGTAAACCGTCAGCATCGTTGCTGTTTCCTACCTATCCGGTGTAAGATGATCTGGGGTGTCCGGGTGAAATCCAGCGGCCTGTTCTGATCATCCATCTCTTCCTCGGACTTGAAGATTTCTTTACAATCCGTGAATGTTTCTTCAGCAGGAGTTAACTGCTCGTTGATCAACTCTCGTTGAAGCTGGACTGAAGACATTCTGACTGCAAACACTCACTAATTTAGCCCCCAGATGATCAGAATCTCTAGAATGACTTCACGTGGAGAAAAACAGCTAGCATCACGTTTAGCTTCTTCTTCTTGGGCTTTATTGGGGGTTGAAAAACAACGAATCAGGTCATTACCGCCACCAGCTGGTGGAGAGGGGGAACAGCAACGTCAAACATAAGATCCTGTCATACAAATGCATTTATTTGATAATGAATCATTATATCATGTTTACTTTATGAGTTATTTTCTAGTAAAATAATTATATCTAGTTTAACTTTAATTCTGCTTAAGATTTCAATCATTTGTCTTCTTTCTTCCTCATATTCAGAAACTCAGAGGTGGAAAAAGTACTAAAATGTTCTACTCTTGTAAATAGTACTACTACTGTGATTGTACTTTACAACAGTAGAAGTAAACTTCGCAGTCTCAAAATTGACCCAAATAAAAGTAAAAAGTAACTTCTTTACACCATTCGATCTTAATAGTGCAGAAAGACAACGCAACATAAATCTAAAAGTTGTTTTTTTATAATTTTTTTTTTTCAAAAGCTAAATTGTAGATTAACCACTAATTTCTAAATCAAAACATGTAACACTAACAGTGCTGTGATTTTCCCCAAATGTTCCAAAGAAGATAAAACTATTGGGCATCATGAAAATGTAAGACATTTAAGACAAAACTATTTCATTTTTTGATGAGACTAATTTCAGATATAACTTGTTAACTAAATATAGCAGCTGCTATAAAATATTTTTCTCATAATTACTGTGGCCTCCTGTACTTCTAGATGACTGTTTCTTTATCTGTGTCCATCCTTACAGTGTTACTGTCTGAACCTCTTGTTAATTTTGAGCAGCAGTTGATTTTTAAAGTTAGTAGAGTTCATCCCTGCTCACTTTGCAGTAAAGTTTGTTTGTATTGAAAATTAACTTCTAACCTCCTAAAAATGTCTGTAGAATGAATTTTTTAAATCACTCTAAAATTCCAACAAATCCCCCAGCATTAGTAGCCTACATACATACTTGATAAACAATAAAACTGGACAATTTCCTTTATTTGTGAATCACAACCTCTGACCCTGGAGCCACTTTAGCTGCAGACAGAATGTCCAAAGTGGACAGGTTAGTGAAAAAGACGACGTTTACTGGCGTCATTCACTGATGTCTTTGGTTAAACTGAGCACAGCCTTTTATTAAACTCTGACTTTACTGAGACAGTAGTTTAGCTTACCTCTACATGTTTGCCCAGTAATGATGTGGAGTTTCTAAAAGCTGTGACCTCGGTCTCTGGTCAAACACACAATAATGCTGTTGCCTTTCTTAAACTGAAGCCAAAGACTGATTACATCTGATCAGGGGTTAACATCATTTTTTTTTCTTTTTCATTTAATTCGACGGGGTCTCTTGTTCGCTGGATCCATACCGATGTCAAGTGTGTCTACCTTTAGTCTTATAGCGCCAGTTCTCATATCCATCATGCATTGCAGTATTTTGGGGCAGCAATATTTTTAATTTTATTTATTAGTTTTTGTTTTTCTACTCAGTAACAGATATAAAGAAATATAGTAAAGTACAAAAAAAAACACTTGAGTAAAACTGAAGTTAGAGACTTAAACAACTTTAAAAACTACTCAGTTACAGTAACGCAAGTAAATGTAACTCAATACTTTCCACATTATTAATATTTCATCTCTTATGTCTCATCATCTCCATAGTACTCATATTTTCTATTGTAATGTTTCCATAAAATGATTATTTGGTGTTTAGTCCAATATGACCAGATCTTAGACATGAAATGATCGTCTACTAGTATTTTCTCTCCTCCTCCTTATTTCAACAGTTTCCCATTGAATTTTACTAAACCATTATAATTTTTTATCTTTCTCACGTTGGTTTTACCATCTCCTGTTTTACTGAAACTGATCATTTATTCCACTAACGTGTTTCAGTGATCTCCTTTGTGGCATTTTCTACCTTTTCATTTCCCTTGACACAATAATATCCTTTTACCCATACATAGTTAATCATATTTACTCTGTAATGTGTTTAATGATTTTCTATTAAGATGTCTGCTGTGCTTTCTGAATGGTTGGATTGCTGCAATCTTCAGGAAGAATTTTGTATTTCATATAATTAGTTTTCATTTTAAAATAACGTATTTTAAATGACTGAAAATATGAAAGCTCTATATTATTTTAGTTTAATTAGATAAATGATACATTTTATATGTTTATATGTAGTTTTAATCAGTGGCAGAGCCAGAACATGAAAAAAAAGGGTGGGCCTGGAAACATCTGGATGGAGAGGGGGAATAGCAACGTCACGTAAACATAAGATCCTGTCATACAAATGCATTTATTAGATAATGAATAATTATATCATAATGTTTACTTTATGAGTTATTTTATGGTGAATTAATTATATCTAGTTTAACTTTAATGCTATTTAGGATTTCAATCAGATGTATTCTTCGTTCCTCACACTCAGAGGTGGAAAGAGTACTAAAGAGTTCTACTCAAGTGAAAAGTAACACTACTGTTTGTACTTTTACAAGTACAAGTAAAATTACCAGTCTCAAAATTTACCCAGTAAAAGTTAAAAGTAGCTTATTTAAAATTTACTCAGTAAAAGTTTTTTTTTTTTTTACATAAGTCAGTCCTGAATCGTGCTAAAAGACAAAAGGACATGAATCTCAAAGTAGTTGTTTTTTCATAAAATATATTTGTTCAAAGGATAATTATAGATGAACTACTAATTTCTAAATCAAAATGGATAACACTAACGGTCACAGGTGTTGTGACTTTCTCCAAATATACCAAAGAAGAAAAAATTATTGGGTATAATCAAAAGAGAATAGAATTCAACTTTACTGTCATTGTACATGTCAGAAGTACAGGGCAATGAACTGGAGTTTGAATCCATCCAAAAGTTCATTAGCCATGATATAGATATTTTTACAAAATATAGATCTATTATAAGTATGTTACAGATGCACACTATAAAAATAATGCCTGCTCTGTAGTTGTGTGCAGTTCTGTCTCTGCTAGACTTATTTTCAGGTGTTTTTGATGTAAATCCTCCATGTTTATTGTGAACTAATCCAAGTTTGTGTCGCTTTCTTAATTGTGATTGCATTTTTAAGGCATATAAAGGCATGTTTACAAGAAATGTCTGTTAAAGCCCAATTACGACGTTGAGCTTCAAATAAATTCAACAAGAGAAACACACGATTCAAAGTCAGAATATGACTTTAATATTGGGAATAATTTCCCAAATCTCAAACAGATTTATATGAAATACAGCCCTCTATGTCCTCCATGCTCCAAACTAATATGGAGCTTTCATATTTTCAATCATTTAAAGTAATAAAACACACTAATTATTGAGAAATAACCGTAGTTTTATATATGAAATACTGAATTCATCCAGAAGATGGCAGCAATACGAGCATTCAGAAAGCACAGCAGACATCTTAGTAAAAAAGTCAACAAACACAATACTGAGTAAATATGATGAACTATGTATGAGAAACAGGGTCAGGTGGCAAGGGAAATTAAAAGCCAGAAAAGGCTATAGTATATCTGTTAGTATTAGTATGTTTTTTTTTGAGTATCGTACTTCATCACATTTTGTATTAGCCAGCTGGTGGCGGTAATGACCTGATTCGTTGTTTTTCAACCCCCAATAAACCCCAAGAAGAAGAAGCAGAAGCTAAACGTGATGCTAGCTGTTTTTCTCCACATGAAGTCATTCTAGAGATTCTGATCATCCGGGGGCTAAATTAGTGAGTGTTTGCAGTCAGAATGTCTTCAGTCCAGCTTCAACGAGAGTTGATCAACGAGCAGTTAACTCCTGCTGAAGAAACATTCACGGATTGTAAAGAAATCTTCAAGTCCGAGGAAGAGATGGATGATCAGAACAGGCCGCTGGATTTCACCCGGACACCCCAGATCATCTTACACCGGATAGGTAGGAAACAGCAACGATGCTGACGGTTTACTGTTGACGCAGGATGGAGATTACGGCTTTAAATCCACCATTTGGGGAGAGATTTTAGCGGAGATTAGGCAGCGAAGCTAAAGCTAGCTCCTGGTGCTAGATAAAGTGGTGGTAGGCTATACGAGGCCGAAGTTGGTTTCCGTTTCTGGCTTCTGATTCGGGAAATGGCTAAAGGGAAATTGCAGTAAATTTCTCTCTACTCTGATCTTTAATCTGCTCTAGTTTTAAAACTACATATTCTAGACATTTCAAACTGGGTCTAGATTATTCTACACTAATAGCAGAATATTTGTAACCAGCTCCAATCATCCGGATTCATGAACCATTTCTGTGTTTTGGGAAACTTCAATAAAGGCAGATTTCAGCTTTTTTTCTGCATCTGTAACAAACCATTTTAGCTGTAGCTCAAAAACTACAAAACAAAGACATTTCACACATGGATTAAATTATTCTACAATAATAACAGAACAGTGAAAACCAAGTGTAGTATTTGTGAAGCATTTATAAGGTTTGTGAAACAAACTAAAAAACAATTTCAACACTTTTTGTGCATCTGGACTAGAACAGACCCAGGTACAAAACTACAACATGTAGATTCTTGAAACCTAAACTAGCCACAGATGGAAGGAGATCAGTACACGAGTCTGGGTGGTGTTGTTGTCATCTATCATTTAAAAACTGCATTTCCATGTTGTAATTTTTTATAAACTATTCATGATATATCGCCCAGCCCTATTTGAGACTCGATCAGAATTGGACCTTACTTCCCAATTGTGTAGAGCTAACACAACTCATACATGCGCTTTTTAAGATTGTCTTTCTAAAGTGTTTAGATGTTTTATGCTACCATCTTATCTGTAAATGTTATTTATATGTTGTACTGTGGGAGGTGTGGCGGACCTGTCAGAAGTGATGGGTCTCTCATATCCAGATCCGGATGAGAGGTACAGTATTCAGCATAAATGAGTACACCCCACTGTATTTGTCAGAAAACCTTTAGTTTCCTTTCAGAATCAACATTTTCTATCAGATACTATAATACAACATACTCCCAGAAATGTGGGGCATTGATTTTTTTTTAATTTGCACACACAAAAAGTGTATTTCCTAACAGATTAATTCAAGCTCATGTTGCAAAAATGAGTACACCGCAATTATAGTCTTAGGAAAAAAAGCCAAACTTAAGACTACAAAATTCTAATCAACAGGCATTCAACCACAGATGAGTCTAATATTCATTTAAGGCCTTGTCCACACGTAGCCGGCTATCTCACAAAAATGAGATATTTTTCTACGGTTTGGCCTGTCATCCACACGTAACCGGAGATTTATGGGGTTATGAGTGGATGGAGTTTTATTTTTTATTTTTTTTCAAGGTTTTTAAAAAACCCGGCTACTTGTGGATATGACCTAAGAGGTGTCCAGCAGACAGGTGACTATAAAAGGGCATTACTAAACAATGAAAAGGCATTCCCTTTGAGGTGGAATTCCCAAAATTCTACAGTAGAAAATTTTAAATACTTATTCTAGTTATAGTCTAGGTGACCTTCTACCATAATCTGAAGAGTCTTTTTTTTCCAACTCTCAATATTTTGCAGAAATAAATCCCTGAAATAGGCTCAAACATCTATTCTGGAAAGGCATTAAACTTTACTTTGACTTCCTCCAAAATTCTACAGTAGAATTCTAAAATATTTATTCTAGTTAGTGTATGTCACCCTCTACCATAATCTGATTTAGTAGGAATGAAATCCTGAAATTGGCTCAAACGTCTATTCTACCAAGGGACTATACTCTACTTTTGATATTTGTATTCCATAATTCTACAGTAATTCAGAAATATGTATTCTGTGAGGAAAAATCGATTCACGTCTGAATCTCGATTTCTATTTAACAAGATTCAGAATCGATCCGAAATGTTTGAGAATCGATTCTCAAAAAATATGTTTTCTGAACCTTTTTACATTTTCGCTTCGCATAGTGTTTGTCATGCAACGGCCACCGTCGCATTGACAGGTCTGATGCGCCGTTGGCTACAGCTAGCTGTTAGCCCTAGCTAGCTGTACCGGCTAGGCTAAAGCTTCAGCATGAAAGACGAAAGAGAAATCCAGCCGGCCCCGTCTTTGCTGAAGGTAAATGTTTGGGCCGTCTAAAAGGTCTTCTCCATGCTAATGACACCATTGGCTAAAGTTGTTTGTGTTTTTTAATAAATCTGCAAGTATATAAAAGCGATCTTTCTTTATAAGCTACACATAAACATCCAGCAGCGCTGCACACCTGTAGCGCTTTCAAGGAAATCCGAAATATATGCTTAGTTCAATAACGATAGGACTTTTAAAATTTCTAACAAAAACAATGAAAATAATAACATAAGCCATAAATTTCTGTTTAATGATGGTTTATAAGCAACATTTGGTGCATACTAAATATTTTCAATGTATTTTCTACTACGTGCCAAAGAACAAACAAAATACATATTATAATATTTTTTTTCAATACTAGAAATTTTGTTTAAAAGGGTCTTGGATGCCCAGTTGCAATTTCATGTCTTGTTACTTTTGAACCAGTTCCCTTTCTCTCAACATAGATTGTAAAATCCATTTTGTGTTGATGCCCTATTACATTCATGGCTCACTTCATCACAGAAACTTGGCAGATCAAGTCGTGTGCATTACAAACACAAATGATGAATGAAAGAGTATTGATCAAGAATTTTTTTTTTATTTGAATCGAGAATCGCTTCTGAATCGAATCGTCACCCCAAGAATCGGAATCGAATTGAATCATGAGATGTTGTAAGATTCCCATCCCTATTATACTGTACTCTTATCTTCGGTTTCTCCAAAGCTTTAGAGTAAAATGATAAAATGGTCTATCACCATTTAACATTCTTATTTTATTAATTTAATCTTTCATTTTATTGGAATTTTAGAACATACAATAAGACAGGGCTACATACATACCCTACATTGGTGTGGCAATGTAATCCCATTGAAGGAACGGAAATCATTTTACATTATTTCTCATTTTAAATTCTGCACATCAATCTTGTTTGTCCACTTTCATCTTTGCCTTGACCATAGACCAATGTGCCGCTATCATATTGAGAGTTGCTTGCCCCTACATTAACAACATGCTTAATCTGTATATTATTTACACTCACCTGAAGGATTATTAGGAACACCATACTAATAAGGTATTTGACCCAGTTTCTCCTTCAGAACGGCCTTAATTCTACGTGGCATTGATTCAACAAGGTGCTGAAAGCATTCCTTAGAAATGTTGGCCCATATTGATAGGATAGCATCTTGCAGTTGATGGAGATTTCTGAGATGCACATCCAGGGCATGAAGCTCCCGTTCCACCACATGCCAAAGATGCTCTATCGGTTTGAGATCTGATGACCGTGGGGTCATTGTAGTACAGTGAACTCATTGTCAGGTTCAAGAAACTAATTAGAAATGATTGGATCTTTATGACATGGTGCATTATCCTGCTGGAAGTAGCCATAAGAGGATGGGTACATGGTGGTCAGGAAGGGATGGACATGGTCAGTAACAATGTTCAGGTAGAACGTGGCATTTAAACGATGCCCAATTGGCACTAAGGGGCCTAAATTATACCAAGAAAACATCCCCCACACCATTACACCACCACCACCAGCCTGCACGGTGGTAACAAGGCATGATGGATCCATGTTCTCATTCTGTATTCCGCCAAATTCTGAATCTACCATTTGAATGTCTCAACAGAAATCGAGACTCATCAGACCAGGCAACATTTTTCCTTCAACTGTCCAATTTTGGTGAGCTCGAGCAAATTGTAGCCTCTTTTTTTCCTATTTGTAGTTAGGGGTGTGAGGAAGAATCGATTCATGTCTGAACCTTGATTCCTATTTAACAAGATTCAGAATCGATCCGAAATGTTTGAGAATCGAACATAAGCCATACATTTCTGTTTAATGATGGTTGATAAGCAACACGTGGTGCATACTAACTATTTTCAATGTATTTTCTACTACGTACCAAAGAACAAACAAAATACTTTTTTTTTTCTTCTTCTTCTTAAAATATATCAGCATTTTTTTTCAAGACTAGAAATTTTGTTTAAAAGGTCTTGAATGTCCAATTGCAATTTCATGTCTTGTTACTTTTGAACCAGTTCCCTTCTCTCAACATAGATTGTAAAATCCATTTTGTGTTGATGCCCTGTTACATTCATGGCTAACTTCATCACAGACACTTGGCAGATCAAGTTGTGTGTATTGATTAAGAAAAAAAATTGCTTCTGAATCAAGAATCGCTTCTGAATCGAATCGTCACCCCAAGAATCGGAATCGAATTGAAATGTGAGATGTTGTAAGATTCCCATCCCTATTTGTAGTGGAGATGAGTGGTACCCGGTGGTGTCTTCTGCTGTTGTAGCCCATCCGTCTCAAGGTTGTGCGTTTTGTGGCTGCACAAACGCTTTTGCTGCATTCCTCGGTTGTAACGAGTGGTTATTTCAGTCAAAGTTGCTCTTCTATCAGCTTGAATCAGTCGGCCCATTCTCCTCTGACCTCTAGCATCAACAAGGCCTTTTTCGCCCAGAGGACTGGATGTTTTTCCCTTTTCACACCGATCATTGTAAACCCTAGAAATGATTGTGCGTGAAAATCCTGGTAACTGAGCAGATTGTGAAATACTCAGACCGGCCCATCTGGCACCAACAACCATATGTAACGTGTGTTTCTCCTAATGATAATGCAGGAGAGAGACTCAGTATAGCAACACCATCCGACAGTCACCGGTTCACATAGGAGCTTGTTGTGAATGAAATAAGAAATAAAGTACCAAATGACAGAACTTTAGAATGCATATAAAATTGTATTTGCAAATTTCTACTGACGCACACAAAACAATACAAACAGACAACACAATAAACAACAACAAACAACAATGACAATGGCCACACCTGTTGGCCTCTTAACCAAAAGAAAAGTCCTTTATGCACTCCTTCTTCAGAGAGCAAGATTCAATTCAGTTTATATGGTTCTAGTCCAGAACGTGTGATTCAGTCCAGTTTATATGATCATAATGAAGTTAGTGGTTCAAAAAGTCTTTGTGGGATCCAGTTTTAGTATCCAGAGAAAAGGGAAAAGACTAAAAGAAAAGATCCTACCATTGTTAGCTCGCCACCTCTGCTGAGGATTCAGTGGGGGTAGTCAAAAAAACCTGACCTAAACAAGGTCAAAGGAAAACACACCATCAATACATCACATATCAAAATAATCACAAATAATAAAGTTCAGTTACTAGTAACATTTCCGGAGTAAATCCCATTAATACATTTCATTTTACAGTAAATAACCATTTCAATCATAATTAGAAATACTTTCTCGGTTTCTTAGTTCTTTTACAGTTGCGCAACACATCACAAAGTTCATCACCAAAAAAACGGCTCTGATTGGCACTAGCATTAGCGCGGTAGCAATTCTCCATGTATTTCAATGGCTTTATGTAGCACTGACGTTAGCACATGTTAGCACTCAAACAATCACTCATTACTATAGAACGAAAAGGAATTTCCATACACAAGTCATTGTGAGAACAGTTTAAACAGCACACCAGAGGCAGATAATAACATTCAAGTTTGAGTTCTCAAGCTCTTTAAATCAATACTCAACAGTGGTCCTCCTCGGGAGAATTAACATTGAGACTATAGGACATTGCGAACCCGGAAGTAGCAATTCCGACAAATAACCTCACTTAAACACAAATGATGCCGCTCACACTAAAGGATGTGAAAAGTACTAAGTGTTAGAAACTCACCGTCGAGTCTGATACGTTTCTGTTTTAATTCCACAAAGTTGTTGTTTGAGTTTTGTGGGTCTTGTAATCACCTAAAACACAGTCCACAGCTGGAGCATCGGAGGTGAAAACAGGAAGTGCCGTAAAGGCATGATGATTTTATTAGAGCGCCACTAGTGGCAGGGCGAATCAATGCACAGTGGGATTAGGCAAAGGGAAAGTGACTGGGAGAACACAGATTTGTTGAGGCCTGGGCTACACATACCACGCTCAAAATTGCTTAAATCACCTTTCTTTCTCATTCTGTCATTCAGTTTGGAGTTCAGGAGATTGTCTTGACCAGGACCACACCCCTAAATGGATTGAAGCAACTCCCATGTGATTGGTTGATTAGATAATTGCATTAAGGAGAAATTTAACAGGTGTTCCTAATATTCTTTTAGGTGAGTGTATATATATATATATATATATATATATATATATTTAAATATTTATATTTTTATATATATATATATATATATATATATATATATATACAATTTTGTAAGATTCTGGTTTTTTCCAAAGTAGCCTAGATAAAGAGGTAGGAATCAAATGTCGCTGTGTAACAGGATCTAAGTAAAAAAAATAAAAACATGAACATTTTAGCAAATTAATGGCAGCAATGGAGGGAAATCAAAGACAACTGGGCTGCGTGGTTTGTCCTAGTAGTGTTGCCATACCCTACTGTCAATGTTCAACCAATTATATCTGGGGATTAGGGCTGGGTGGTATGGCAAAATTTTCACATCACGGTATTTTTAAAAAACATAACGGTATTATGGTATTTAACTGTATTTTTTTCCATACAAGACCATTCATATCCACAATATCTTATAAGAATGAAGAATATAAAAATGTGCTTTAAATAGCCCATTTTACTGTCATATGGACTGAATCATGTTGTTTTTTCCAGACACAGGTGAATGATATGAAAACAATTAAAATGATTATGATTCTAGTAGACATTCTTGATGTTCTATGGCTGAATGTATACATTTTTTTTAAACTTCACGTTGGCGCAAGCAACAAATTGCATCTTCTAATTGCTTTGCATGTAGTACTGAAGAATCCCGCCAGGGGGCAGAGTATAGACTCAGACCGGATTTTGCCAAAGAAGAAGTTAAATAAACATGGCGACCGTAGCTGATTATTAGCTGGTTGATATTCAGATAACAGAAAAAAAGATGGCAGAAGTATCGTAGATGGTATGTAAAAAATATTTAGCGCCATTTTTGATTTATTTCCTTCTGGTTTTGCCGCCGTTGACCGCAATTTACCTACAGACGGTCAATTAGCACTCAACACTTCCCCCTAGATATGAGGCTCCTCTTTTTTGGAATTACTTCATCAGAATTTTGTGCTTCGCTCCTGCCAGGAGCTGTACTTAGTTAAAAATGTTATTTTCTACACTGTGGTGAAGAGTGCGTAGCAGTGAAATCGGTCCTGGCTGAAACATTTCCCCTCATTGAACGTTCCTGAAGTTGTCCGAGCTATTCACCGGTATAGGGGTGTATTAAAAATTCATATAACGAAAACAAACACCGTTTTTTTCTCGGTATGAAGCGGTATACCGCCCAGGCCTATATATATATATATATATATATATATATATATATATAAATATGACAAATACCAAAATACAACACTAAAATGTCCATACTTGAAGCACCATATTAGGGTAGTCACAATTCTCTAAATCCTCGATTTGATTTTCGATTTTAGGACCACGATTCGATTCTCTCTCCATCTTTCTGGCCGTCTGTGATTCTGCGCTGCTGCCATGTCAGTCACAGCCCAGGCCACGCCTCCTTTTGAGACGGTTTTCAAAACTAAATGTGGGCGGGTAGGGTGGCGAGTTACTCTAACAAACAGAACTGTTCTAAACACTTGAGTCCAGTTTAAAATATGTCCAAACTGCAGACATTTTAACTCTCCTGAGGCGACACATTTGCCCTGCCATATCATGCTAGCTAGTGGCTCACGATTATTGTCTGTTTTCCTCTCCTGAAATAAAATGGTATTACTGTGATGTTGTCCTCCATATAACATAGAACAGTGATGTAGTTTAATTTCTTAAAATTTAAACAAAGCCCACTAAGTCATTCTGAAAACCTCTATAAAAACTTTCTTTTTTTTTTACAAGTTGATATCTGATCTTTTCAAACCAATCTAGATCATTTGAAAATCCTGTGATCTGGCAATATTTCCGATCACAATTGGATCAAGACAACCAACATCATAGAGAGAACGAGTTTGGATTTTTCCATGGCTAGATAACGTACAGTATGTACTTGCTAGAGGCCAAACTTTGGTTAAATTATTGCACCAATAGAACATGGCATGGGGCCGATCAGCCTGTTTTACTGTCGGGGTTTTAAGAAAGCCTGGATTGTGTAAGATATTTAGCTAATATTAAAACGAAGTAGTTTTCATTGTATCTTTATATGTATGAAGTGATTCAGCAAAACTGTTTTTATGAACGTGCAATCAAAAGCTTTTTTCGTTTTTTTTTTCTTTCTCCAGACCGTCTACTGGATCATGTTTGGAAAAAGGAGGTTTTCTCTGACCAGCAGCTCTGTAAACAGGAGAGTGTTTCCAGTTTGGACCAGAAGGAACCAGAACCTCTGATAGTGAAAGAAGAGCAGGAAGAGCCAGAACATTCCTCGATAAACAAGGAAGCATTGGAGCTCTGCATAGATGAGAATAAAGGGCAGCTTTTATTGAAACAGGAGACTGAAGATACATTCTTAGTGACTCCCACACATTTAGAAAAGGGCCACTTTAACCCAGAACTTATCAGGAACCAAGTCATCTCTCAGGACTCCAATGAAACTGAGAACCAGGATCAAGAAGGAAACCATCAAATAGACTCTGGATCAAAGGGAGATAAAGAGCCCAAACAAAACAGGAAGCGACAGAAAACCATGAAGCAAAACAATTCAGAACCCAAAAGGGAGAAGAAAACCGACACAGAAAACCATTTGTATCGTTGTAGAATTTGTGGTGATCATTTTACAAAGAATAGTAAGTTAATACAACACTTGAAAAGTCACACAGATGAGAAGTGTTTTCAATGTGGAAAAAGGTTTAAGAATAGATATGATTTAACAGTTCATATCAGAACTCACACAGGTGAGAAGCCTTTCGCTTGTTCAATATGTGGCAAATGTTTTAATAGGAAAGAACATGTAACTAGTCACATGAGAGTTCACACAAGAGAGAAGCCATTCTCTTGTTCAATGTGTGGCAAAAGTTTTAGTGAGAAAGGAACTTTGACTAAACACTTGAGAATTCACACAGGTGAGAAACCTTTCTCTTGTTCAATTTGTGGCAAATGTTTTACTTACAAAGAACATCTAATTCATCACATGAGAATTCACACAGGTGAGAAACCTTTCTCTTGTACAATTTGTGGAAAAAGTTTTACTCACAAAGGAAATCTATCTCGTCACATGAGAATTCACATAGATGAGAAACCTTTCTCTTATGCAATTTGTGGCAAAAGTTTTACTCACAAAGGACATCTTCCTGGTCACATGATCAATCAGAAAGATGAGAAGCATTTCTCTTGTACAATTTGTGGAAAATGTTTTAATAGGAAAGTATATTTAACTCGTCACGTTAGAGTTCACAAAGATGAGAAGCCTTTCTCTTGTACAATTTGTGGCACAAGTTTTAATCGCAAAGAAAGTTTGACTCGTCACATGATGGTACACACCGAAGAGAAGCCTTTCTTTTGTACAGTGTGTGGCAAAGGTTTTAATAGGGACGTACAATTAACTAGTCACATGAGAGTTCACTCAGGTGAGAAGCCATTCTCTTGTTCAATGTGTGGCAAAAGTTTTAGTGACAAAGGAAATTTGACTAAACACATGAGAGTTCACACGGGAGAGAAGCCTTTCTCTTGTTCAATGTGTGGCAAAAGTTTTAGTGACAAAGGAACTTTGACTAAACACATGAGAGTTCACACAGAAGAGAAGCCATACTCTTGTTCAATGTGTGGCAAATGTTTTAGTGAGAAAGGAACTTTGACTAAACACATGAGAGTTCACACGGGAGAGAAGCCTTTCTCTTGTTCAATGTGTGGCAAAAGTTTTAGTGACAAACGAACTTTGACTAAACACATGAGAGTTCACACAGAAAAGAAGCCATTCTCTTGTTCAATTTGTGGCAAAAGTTTTCATCACAAAGGTAGTGTGACTTGTCATATGAGAGTTCACACAGGTGAGAAGCCTTTCTCTTGTACAATATGTGGCAAAAGTTTTAGTGATAAAGGAAATTTAATCAGACACATGAGAGTTCACACAGAAGAGAAGCCATTCTCTTGTTCAATATGTGGCAAAAGTTTTAATCACAAAGGAACTGTGACTAGTCACATGAGAGTTCACACAGGTGAGAAGCCTTTCTCCTGTACAATTTGTGCCAAAAGTTTTAGATCCAAACACAACTTATTTTCTCATGAGAAGATTCACTCAGATTAACTCTTTAGGCGCCAAAGTCGCAAGATTGCAACAAGCAACATTGTTGTCTTTAACGAGCCACAGCTGCACTTCAAACCCAGCCCCAATTTTGGTTGTGTTACCATGGAAACTTTTGTAGTAAATAAGGTTTTTTAGCTGCGCCACCACTGGAGGAGACGAGGGAGAAATGACTGCAGTTTCAGCATAGAGAGAACGAGTGTTAGAAGATAAAACTTATGTTTACGAGACATCTGTTAACCATTGAATTATCTGTTACTTGAAGACGGAGAACTCCGTGGTGTACAGTAAAAGCCAGTTCGTTCACCATGTCTGGGTGGGAGAAAGGTATCCACAGTATTCCTGGCTTCATGCCACAACCCATGATTCATAGCTGAAGTCCATTTATTTCTGGTTGCTGTTCATGGTTGCCTGGTTACATGTTCGCTCTATCACCCGTTTTAAATGGCAGCACATCGGCAGTGGATACACTGTAGTGACGTTTTAAAAAGCGGCGAGAACAGTTCGTCATCGACGGTGCCTCACCTGTCACTTCTAACAGAATGGGTAGATGACATGAAACTATGGCCAGATGTTAGCTACATCAACATTATTAATTACCTAAATATTCTGAAGGCGTTGAAAGCGAGGAACTGCATAATTACAAGAGCACTGAGGCATATAATTGACTGCACAGCAACAAAATTTATAAAGTACTACTCAACAAACAGTAGAGCCAAGCCAGAGTGTTAGTCACGCTAAACAGTTAGCATGGGTCATGCTAAGGGAAAGTGGAGTAGTGGAGACAGTGGGCTGTTCCTTTATCGCCGGATTAGGAAAATTATGCAGTCATGCGGCAGCTATCCCGTGGAAGGTATGTCACTTATCAGGGTAGTTAGATCACCGACACAGAAACACTGGAATGGCCAAACGCTGTGATTGAGTAGTCACACAGGTGACAGTGTACGTATATTTCCGCATGAGAAAAATCAGCTGACTACACGATGCAGCAGCCTCGCCTCTATCAGCCTACCCTCCACAGGGCACCTGTAGCTACAACTGCTTCCACCAGTGTGTGAATGTGAATGAATTGTGGAATTGTAAAAGGCTTTGAGGGTCTCGAAAAGCACAGTATAAACGCAATCCATTTTTATTATTATACTTAAATGAAATGGGGCTGGGGGTGTAGCAAGAGCACATAAATGTGATCTTAACTTTACATACCTGATATAACCTTTTAGTCTTTGCTCAGGCTTTTGGTACTCTGAGTATCAGCAGGGAGCTTCCACTGTAGATGAGCAGCTGCCTAGAATAATCTGGTCTTGCATCAACAAGGCACAACCTCCAGTTAATGACATGATGCATTCCTTAGATAGAATACTTTTAAACTGATTGGATCGTTTGTATAATTGTATTGAAATGACTTTCCTTGTAAAGTGCCTTGAGACGACATCTGTTGTGAATTGGCGCCATATAAATAAACTGACTGCTGGTTATTTAGGGATCATAGATCTGTAAAACTCTGAGCGCATTCATTTTCTGTCTGTTATAGATGGTGGGTACTGCAGCCTCATTGCAAACGAAATAGAGATAAAGTCTAACCAATCATCTTAAAAAGTTACATTTTGCAGGAGTAATATTAAAAAGTTATGTTTTATCGAAAAATCTGGCACCTAAAGAGTTTAGAGCCTTTGTGATATTTTGAGAAAATGTTTAACAGTGTTAACTGTGAGAAAAATTATAGTTATGATTTATCATTTATTCTTTTCATTATTCTATAATCAGTTAAATAATACTTCATATGATGACATAGTTGACTGAGCTGATTTTTATTTGTCAGCAATGTTTAGATAGCATTTAACCCGTTGACTTTCCTTTGACATTAATCATGTGTGCTCTGACATGAGATGATATTTTTGTTTCCAGAAGGTCTTGTGATATGTCACTGAGAGTCATCAGTGCTGCCTTCGAAGAGATAATGGGGCCAAAAGGCGTTTCCTCTTCCTATCACAGTGTAATGCTTCACACTGATAAGTCTGTTGTGTTTAAATACTGAGCATTGGTTTGATCGAGTTTTGAGATTGTTCATGTTCTCCTTGGAAGTAAATTCTATTGAAGCTTCATTCTGAATACTGACTCTTCTGTGTTAACGGGGTTTAACAAACTAGGGAAGATAAAGCCTTTATTTTCTTTGATACTAATACACATTTTATAGCAGTACTTTTAAATAAGGATGGGCGATATGGCCTAAAACAGTTATCACGATAATTTCAGGGATTTATTGTGATAACGATACGAATGGTGATACTATATTTTTTTCTGTGAAATAGCAGATAGTTATTTTAAAGTTGTGTTCCAGCGACTGTGCTGAAAAGCGTCACAAAATGTACGGCTAATAATCGACCCATCGTATACTTTGCTTGGGACGATTTTATAATGTTTCGTTGTTAAACAAGTATTTAGTAAAGCTGCATTCAGACCGCATACGTTGGGCACGTAGAGCAACGTATCCAACGGATGAAGTTTGACATATGTAGTTTTTGGCTTCCATATGGTTCATTCACACCGCAGGCTTTGTCAGCGTCAGCGAAGTCGCGATTACATGTTAAGTCTATGGTGGAGGCCGTTGGAGGAACGTCACGGTCTCTGCGGCGCTTTGTGAGCTTTGACTCCGTCAACTTTTCAAGCTTTTCCTGCGTTTCAAGCTTCAAAGCTCATAAAGCAAGCAGCGCAGTAGTTGAGCTAGTTGAACTTTTGACGGTGCTGACGGCCCTGAAGCGGCGCGTTAACCAATCAGAGCTTAGAATTGTAGCGATGTCACTACACGTATTTTGAATGTAGGGGAGCAGGAAAAACCTACATTTTAAGTCTAGATAACACAGATTTAAATGGCGCCTTTACCCAAGTCATGGTCAGAGAGTTTTGATAATGATAGGCCACATCAGTTTGAGGTTGTTTACTGAACACCATTCAGTCAGTCTGTTTACCTCATCCCTGTACTCCGACTCGTCCCCCCCTTGAGATTTGTCCGATCACGGTGGTGTCGTCCGCAAACTTTATGATGGTGTTTGAGGGATGGCTCGGGTGGCAGTCGGTTTTTACGACTTTTTACTGTATCGCAATTTAATTGTTGTTAAACTTCCTTATAGTCTCTTTAAGCATGACAATGTAAACAAGACAGCTAATATCAGTATTGATATTAAGTAAGGCAGGGTGAAAAGTAAAAGTAGTCGATTGATAAGTTAATTTCATTTTTCTGTCGCTGACAAGCACAACAGTTCGTCCTTTTTCAGGTTGCATGTTGGACCTACATGGGTGGTGCAGTGGCGTAGCCAGAAAAAAACCCCCAAAAAACAAGCACTAGGTGTGCACCAGCAAATAATGGGTGTGCCAAATTTAATCTCAACAAATAGAATACTTTTTTTTTACTGTGTGAATGTAAAGTCCCTCTGAATGGGGGGAAAATGTTGCCAGTTTCATAATTTGCCTTAAGCGGAGCAGCAAGGGCTCCCCCTACAGGCCTGCAGGCAAAACTAATAATTTCACACTAACAAATTCAAAATCACTGGCTGGCATTGACTTATGTAATCAAACACATTCACAATTTTTAAATGTATTTCCTGTAATATTTATAAGTAAACCTGCTTATCTTCTCTTATTGATTTCTTACACACACTATCACCGGTACATTTTATTTAAGCATCTGAACTTTCCCAACTTCGGATTGCAGCTTTACGAGGCAAAGCAGCGTGGCTTGGCCTCGAAAAGGTTTATTATTTCGTAAAGGTCCAGTTTGTCTGAACGCTCTTTTTCTAAAATGAGCAATGAGATGCTATTAAGTCTCTCGGTGAGCATTGTGGCTCTGCTGCTGATTATAATCCTGTTCACCTCTTGAAGAAGGGTGCTCCAAAGAGCAACTTCTTACAGGCAATGAAATGATCATCTTGTGGAAAACAACCTGACCAAAGAATAGCACATAAAAGTGAAATTAAACCCTTGCTCTATTGTTAGAATATCTGAAGCGGTTCCTGTACGTAATGGAACGAGAATGTTCACTTTTCTTGTTTTTCTTTTGTAATCTAATAGTCGTATTTTTACAGAAGTTGTTGACATGAGGTTTTCAGATCAACATAGCTGTTGATCTGAAGGCAGAATCTACGCTTCGCTCTGCTGCAGACTGCAGTTACGTAATTCACTTCAGATGAAAAGTTTGACACGAGGAGACATTTCTCCCATTGTAGCGACCATAATTTGAAGGCACTCAGAACGAGCCGTTTCCTGACCGGCAAACTACCGGAGGAGGGGCTGCAGTTAAAGCTGCAGCAGCGTCGCACATCTGTGGCTCACATCGGGGTCTATGGCGTCTAGCCGGGCGCGCTGGAATGGATGGACTAGCGACCTGTCCTGGGTGCACCGTGACTCTCACCTGATAGCCGCTGGAGAAATGCACCAGACCCCCGTGACCCTTCAAGGAGAAAATGGATGGAATTTATTTACCTGGACTCTACGCATAGAGTCAAAAAGAAAAATCAGCGCATCACGTAAAGCACTCAGAGGTCTACGCTCTGACTTCTTGTGTAATCAGGTTTATTCTAGTGTTTCTCTGAATTCCGTGAATTTTTCCCTCCTAGACAATCATCAGTCAGAATGTTAAATAGTTGCTGATTAGTCTGGAATTTTAATCCTGCCTTTTACCTGCTTTTCTTCTTCTTTTATGAGATGCAGCATCATAACTTGTGTAGATAATAGGGCTGGGACGACGCGTCGACGTAATCGACACGTAAAATACGTCGACGGAAAAAATGTGCGTCGATACGTCGTCACTTTCAAAACAAACATGGCGTGAGCCAGTAGTTGCAGCATGAGTGAGTCAGTTGACTTAAAAATGCCTCCATCCGAACTCGCAGTTCAAAGGTTTGGAACTATCTTAAAATAAAAGGGAGCGATTTTGTTTTTTTTTGTATGCCGGCTTTGCAAAATGTAAATGGCTTATAAAAGCACGATGGCATCAAGGAGCAGTTCCAGCAAATGATTAAACGGCGTAAGTTTTCAACTTTTTTTACTAACGTTATGTATTTTACCCTATAAATCACCCAAACAGCCCCACGTAGAGGGCGTATACTCACACACAGCTGCGTCTGGTGTATGTTACTGCTATCCGATTGGTTGGTTTTTATTTGTGACCCGTGTTGGCAGAAGGCTTAGGGTTAATCGGAATGCGCGCAGACTGATTATGAGTAAAAGCCAAAATGTGAGAGAGTTATTTGGTCTCGGTAAACATATTTGTTAACAAAGGTAACGCACTAGCTACCTGCTAAACGTAGCCGTCGTGGACATTAATAAAACATGTTTAAGTGCTTGCAAAAGCAAACTGACAAAGAACTTTTGATTATCAGGTTTAATAACGCCTCATCCTGTTTGAATACTATTTTTTTTTCTTAAGGACCCTCGAGTTTGTTGGATTCAAAGTTTCCATGTAATAAGTAGAAAAATGTGCAGCATTTTATTGGAATGAACAGCGCCTCTCCCTGTTTATCTCTTTTTTTGTGTGCAAATCTTATGTCAGAAACAAGAGAAAATGCAGCAAAGTAAATGTTTTTTTGTGAATGAAGAGCACTTTTTTTGCTTTAAGTGAATGTTAAATTTTTTAATATATTTTTTTGGTATTTTCTTTGCTTTATTCATATGATTTGGCTGCACAACCTTTAACTTCTTGTTAAATGTAACCTCTAACCGGAGATTGTACTAATACTACAACTTTATTTGGGATTTTGTTTTTAAATTAAAATGTGTTCAAATGAAGAAATTTGTGTATTTCATGATACATGAGTACATATATTAATAAAGGTCAAATTTCTATACAAATCGAATAATGGGTAAATAATCGATAATATAATCGAATCAACATTGAATCGAATTGAATCATTAATTATAATTACCAGTTTCATCCAGCCCTATTAGATAATAGTTTGATGAATGATAAGACAGACAAACTGCGTTGTTAGAATTATTTATCACTTTTATGTATTTTTATTTTTAAACAGCCTGTTTTGTGGCTGAGTTCTGTTACTCAGTCTAGGCCCCGCCCCCCTTTGTATCACATCCTCTTTTTATTTTTGGTGTGACACCCCAAGATTATCAGTGGGCCCCCTTTAAAAACTACCTAGACACACCAATGGTCAGTGGGCCTAATGAAGTATTTTCAGACTTATATAAACATTAATCAAGTATTATTACCCATCGTTGTCAATGTGAAACTGAATGAAACTCATTTTAGGGATAAACACAGCAGGTCTGGACCAGATAAGTCGAACTCTTACAAAAGTCTTTCAGCCTTATTCACATTTGTTTGGTTTGTTTTCTGCAGCTGAAAAATCTCCTTACCGCTGAAGTTCATGAAGCTGCTCTGTCTGTGTTTCACCGCGATCCAAACAGCTGAGCGGATTCTGACACAGATGTGTGACAGGTGTATCTGTATGGCAAAACAAGCGATTACTGTTGTGCAAAAATTAAAATAGATGTGGGTACAGATTTGCTCAGGAAGTTCTGGTGCTTCTAAAAGCAAGCTGCCAGTTAGGGGCCAGGAGAGAGCTTGCAATGATCATGCGCATTTTTTGGTTCCAGGTTAATGCATTATATTTGCAAAGTAAGAAGAGAAGCAAACAGTCAACATTTCCAAAGTATTTAAATTTTACACCAGACAATGTCAACTTTTGTTAATGATGTTCGACATTCACAAACACCGCTGTCTGGAATGATCTGCCTGATGTTCACATCATCTCTCAGACATAGCTACAGGATTTACATTCCCTGAACTTTACCTGTTTCTGTGTTGGCCCAGAGTTTTGCCGCCCGCTGCCAGCCACAACAACCAAAGGATTGTCTCTCTAATTTCTGTCAAAAAAATCCCCTGGTGTCCAATAACTGATCGTTCTAAAGAGTTTAGATCAAACGCCACACCTTTTAGCCAATAAAACACAAAGGATTCACCACATAGCTCCTTTGTTGACTTTCTATTAAGATGTCTGCTGTGCTTTCTGAATGGTCGTATTGCTGCCATCTTCTGGAGGAATTCAGTATTTCATATTTAGTTTGCAGTTATTTCTCAATAATTAGTGTTTTTTATTTATGTGCTTTAAATAATTGAAAGTATGAAAGCTCTATATTATTTAGGTTTAATTAGATACAATGATACATTTTATATGTTTATAGTTTAGTTTTAACCAGAATAAGCTTGACAACAACATTATCCCTGAACTGGTAAAGCCCACTAGGTGTTGATAAAGCAGTCAGTACTTTTTATTCTGGTGATAAGCCAGCTGGTAATAACATTTGCTCAGGTCCAGTTCCACGGTTGAACTGGATGGACATAGAGGGCTGTATTTCATATAAATCTGTTTGAGATTTGGGAACTGATTCCCAATCTCATGTTCATATTTTTACCTTTAATTGTCTGTTTCTCTTCATGAGTTTATTGGAAGCTAAACATCCTTATTGGGATTTAACAGACATTTATTATGAACAACATGCCTTTACATGCCTTAAAAATGGCATCAGAATTAATAAACACAGACACAAACTTTGATTAGTTCACAATAACCACAGAGGATTTATATCAATTCATAAAAATTAATCTAGCAGAAACAGAACCACACTCAACTAAAGAGCAGATGTTATTGTTCATTCCCATAGATATGTGCTCTCAGATCAGTCTGTACATCAGTACGAACAAATGCAGCAGCTTTCATATTTTCAATAATTAACCAATACGTACATTTTCATTAAATACTAATTATTGAGAACTACCTGTAGTAGAATATAAATATGAAATACTTAATTTATCCAGAAGATGGCCGCAATACGACCTTAAATGCAACCAGAAATAGAACTACATACTCGTCCAGACAGCCAATGAGATAAATGGATTTTTTTTAAGAGTTTAATATCAAAGTAGGGAAAATTATAAATGATTAACTTTCAGTATAAACAGTAGAAAAATTATAGATTATCAGCCATTCACTAAACCAAGACACAGAACCATTAAGATCATTAAGAGTTCCCTTTCATATTTAGTAAGTTTAGGGCGACCATCAGAAAGCACAGCAGACATCTTAATAGAAAGTCAACAAACAAAATACAGAGTAAATATGATGGGCCTTATGATGAACTATGTATGAGTAACAGAATATTTGTGTGAAGGGAAATGAAAAGGCAGAAAATGCTACAAAGGAGATCACTGAAACAAATTATTGGAATAAATGATCAGTTTCAGTAAAACAGGAGATGGTAAAACCAACGTGAGAAAGATAAAAAATTATAATGGTTTAGTAAAATTCAATGGGAAACTGTTGAAATAAGGAGGAGGAGAGAAAATTCTAGTAGACGATCATTTCATGTCTCAGATTTGGTCACATTGGGCTAAACACCAAAGAATCATTTTATGGAAACATTACAATAGAAAATATGAGTACTGTGGAGATGATGAGACATGAGAGATGTAATATTAATAATGTGGAAAGTATTGAGTTATATTTACTCGTGTTACTGTAACAATAGTTTTTCCTGTAATTGTAGTTTTTAAAGTTGTTTATAAAGTCTGTAATTTAACTTTTACTCAAGTAAGTTTTTTTAGTTTTGTATTTTACTACATTTCTTTATATCCGTTACTGAGTAGAAAAACAACTAATAAATATAATTAAAAATATTGCTGCCCAAAATACTGCAATGCATGATGGATATGAGAACTGGCGCTATAAGATTAAAAGGTAGACACACCTGTATGGAAGTAAATCTGTGCCATCAGATTTTCAATTCGAATTTTTAGCACCAATTTTTTTTTTTTACATCCAATTTTTAACACTAAATTTTTTAAAATCTAAATTAGATCTTGGAATTTTAAGACATTAAATTTCTCGCACTGAATTTTTTTTGCTTATGACATTTTGTTCAATGTTTCAAAAAATTTAATGTAAAAAAAAATCCCAGGCGGGATTCAATCCCACAACTCCCAGGTATGAGTCATGCACGCTAACCAGTCAGCCAAAGGGATATGTGGCCAAGCAACCAGGGCACATGATCAAACGGTGCTAGGGTGACAGGACCTCCACACTGTCACAACAGGAAAGCGGTGAAGTTCAAGTAAGCTCTGATCAGCGCTCCGGTCACGAGTATCTCAATCATCAGTAAGTATCAGCAGTTCCTAACTCGCCTCTGATTGGATAGAATTTTCTCACATGATTGGCTATCTCTTTTAGGGGCTAGTCCCGCCTTTTCTTGCCTCTGATTGGCTAGAAAGCCTCTCCAGCGACTACAAAACGTCACAGCAATTTGATAGGGGGATGTTTTTGAATTATTAGTCCTTCCACCAACAGAACCGAAGCAAGTCTATAAAGCACTCATAAAAGTGTGCTTTCATATGAGATGAGAGACTTTCTTCCCCCCAGTGGTGTCTAGTGATGTGCAACAGCTGCAGGTTGTACACCTATCAATACATATAAGCGGTAAATCTGAGATGGCCGCCAATTCTTGCAGTCGGAAATTACTTGAACTTCACCGCCTTCCTCTTTTGGCATCACATGATGCATAGAGTGTAACTTGATTAGATGATTTGATACAGGGATTGATTGCTGCTCCTTCGTTACCCCAGATGTTGACTCTGAATATTTTTAAACTGAATATTTTTACACAGAATTTTTTTAGACATTGAATTTTTTTTACATTGAATTTTTTTGAGATCTTGATTTTTTTACGCAGAACTTTTTTGACATTGAATTTTTTTTACATTGTAATTTTTTTACATTGAATTTTTTGAGATGTTGAATTTTTTGAAAAGTGTAAAAAAAAAAAGTCATAAGCAAAAAAAAGTCTGATTTAGATGCAAAAAAAAAAGTTCAGTGTTAAAAATTTGATGTAAAATAATTCAGTGCTAAAAATTCTAATTCAAAATCCAAAGGCCCAGATTTACTTCCATACACCTGACATCGGTATGGATCCAGCGAACATGAGACACCATTGAATAAAATGAAAAAGAAAAAAACGATGTTAACCCCTGATCAGATGTAATCAGTCTTTGGCTTCAGTTTAAGAAAGGCAGCAGCATTATTGTGTGTTTGACCAGAGACCGAGGACACAGCTTTTAGAAACTCCACATCATTACTGGGCAAACATGTAGAGGTAAGCTAAACTACTGTCTCAGTAAAGTCAGAGTTTAATAAAAGGCTGTGCTCAGTTTAACCAAAGATATCAGTGAATGACGCCAGTAAACGTCGTCTTTTTCACTAACCTGTCCACTTTGGACATTCTGTCTGCGGCTAAAGCGGCTCCAGGGTCAGAGGTTGTGATTCACAAATAAAGGAAATTGTCCAGTTTTATTGTTTATCAAGTATGTATGTAGGCTACTAATGCTGGGGGATTTGTTGGGATTTTTAGAGTGATTTAGAAAATTCATCCTACAGAAATTTTAGGAGGTTAGAAGTTAATTTTTCAATACAAAAAAACTTTACTGCAAAGCGAGCAGGGATGAACTCTACTAACTTTAAAAATCACCTGCTGCTCAAAATTAACAAGAGGTTCAGACTAACACTGTAAGGATGGACACAGATAAAGAAACAGTAATCTAGAAGTTCATTAGGCCTGGGCAATTTGGAGAAAATAATTTTATAGCACTTGCTATATTTAGTTTACCTGTTATGATATCTGACAGCAGTCTCAACAAAAAATGAAATAGATTTGTCTTAAATGTCTTACATTTTACTTACTGTATAGACAACCATACTGTTCTTCTACTACTGTTCAAAGATCTTCTTTTGAGCGCTCTTAAGAACGCTGTGAAAGAAGAACGCATTTCCCAGAGTCGCTCTTAGCTCAAGAAGATCTTTCACTAAGAAGGAAACGTAAGATTGATCTGACCCACTCTTAACAGCCTTCTCTGCAATCAAATGCTCAGGGATCATAGCCTGCCACCAAGGGCATCTAGATTTCTAGGATACAGTGATCAAGCCGCGTCAGGGAAATTTATATCCTCCACTTTTTGAAATAATAAAACAACGTTTAATGTTGAAATGCACTCATAGCTGTGGAGCACTGGTGCAAGAAACATAGGCTAATAGTAGAGAAGGAAAAAATATATATTATTTAAGTTTTCCGCACATCTGCATATGAGTTTACACATAAAAACCATCAACCACCCTGTGGCATTTCACAGATATTGTAGAAAAAGATGTCATTGAACTCAGCTGAACCTAATCCAGAGAAGAAAGGTGTTGCCAAAGTCCGCGTGTGTGAGAAACCATGGCTGCAATACAGACATTCTCACTGCTAATCAAAAGTGTCGCCGAGCGCGACACTGTTTATGTTTATGTGCGTCAGCACTTCTCCCCACTCGACGTACCGTCAGACCGTGCTGTCTAGGAAATGCACCGGCTGCCCCGTGTGACGATCCGACAGCTGATCACTCTGGTGTCTCCACATATCCAGAGAGCAACAGTTTTGCCCTCAGCCCGGAGGTGCAGCTCCTGGCTGCTCTGTGGTTTTATGCAGTGGCAGCACAGCATCTGTGTCCCGGAGTGTGGCAGTTGTAAATGGTAAATGGACTGAATTTATATAGCGCTTTTCTAGTCATTTTGACCTCTCAAGGCGCTTTACACTGGAGCCACATTCAGCCATTCGCACTCACAAACGCACACACATTCATACACCGATACAATTATCAGTAGGCAATTTGGGGTTAAGTGCCTTACCCAGGGGCAAAATGACATGTGAATCGAGCCTTCGACCCTCCGATTGCAAGACAACTACTCAACCTACTGAGCCACAGTCGCCCCAGTTGTGACACCGATACTCCTGCGCCATGCCCGTACCCACATTAAGATGCCCACCACACGGGACGAGGTCCGCCAGGTTCTGGTGGACCACAATAGCCTCATCATAGACATCGTGGCCAGGGGGCACACATGACAGCTTCATGTGGGCCAACACTGCTGTTGGGCAGAAGGCTGGTAGAGGAGAGTTTGGTCGGAGTTTCCTCCTCGGGGACAGTGGCTACCCTCTCCGGAGTTACCTCGTGAAGCTGGTGACCAATCCAGCAACACCTCAGGAGGAGAGGTTCAATGAGGCCGACACATGCACCAGGACAACGGTTGAACGGGTGTTTGGGAGTTGGAAGTCCCGCTATGGGTGCATTCATCGTTCGTCTGGGAGGCTGCGCTTGTCAAAACGCAAGGGTTGCCGCGTGATTGTTGTCACATCCATGCTACACAACATCGCAGTGCGCGTTGGCGCAGATGAGCCGCCTCCTGTGGATGACGAAGAGGACCATTCAGAGGACGAAGCCCTGAACCCCGCCCCCCAGGATGTGCGAGCAGTGCTCCATCAGGCCGGTGCCCAGACCAGACAGGAACTCGTCAACCTCTTCTGAAGTCCAACAACCCCAGTCCCTATCCCTTTTTTTACCAGTCACCAAGCACTGATCAGCAAAACAATAGACCCACAACCACCACACCACTCATATCAACTATATATATAAAATTACCGGCTAAACATCCTGTGCTGTATTGAGTAGTAGTGAGAAGCACGTGCGTCAGTGCGCACATTACGCACACGTCGTGAACCTATGCTTAGATGAATTACTTAAAATGCCACTGACTTTTTGTTGCTAGGTTTAATACTCATTTCAATGCAAAATGATACAATACATGGTTAAAAAGGAAACCAAACTTTATTGAAATATAATGGGGGAGGAGGGGTGGCGTCTACAGCTTCACTGGGCCGTCTGCATCACCTGCAATGAAGGGGACTGATTAATGAAATTGAATGGGATACATTGCTTAATGATAATAAAACAAAAATAGAACTGTCCCCTTCCATGAATCCGGTGGAAGGATGATCGGAACGGAGATGGAGGGAAGGCTAAACCGTGCCTCGGACACCGTCAGCTGTCTCCGGTGCAGCTCCAACCTCTCCTGCTTCATCCGCACCGTCTCTTCCTGGAGAGCAGTTTGTCTCAGGAGCTGGTCCTCCATCCCCCGCAGCACCATCAGCTTCTCCGTCTCCAGGCGCACCAGCGTCTCGCTGCAACTAGGCTACTGGTTGTTTTCTTTTTCTTTTCTTTTCTTGTTATTTTATCTACCGTAAATCCCCTGAGACTTTTACTGCAGCCCATTATTGGAAGGAGGCCAGAATTAGAGGCCGGCCTTAATTTCTATTTGAGCAAAAAGAAATTCCAGTAGAATAAAAAAAAAACACATTTTGTGTCTATTTAAACCTATAAAATACTAGGTTCATTTATTGAAAACCATAACATGGTATGCATAAAGAACATTAATAACAAATACCGGTATTTCGAGCTAATTTCCAGTATAGAAATATGGTTTAAAAAAAAAACGTAGCAAACATACCAGTAGTGCATTGTAAACACTTGGTGATAATTAGGTCATTGATTCATAACGAAAAGGCAACAGACACCGTACCGCTCCAAAGTTTAACCATTCGTGTCTCGTTTGGTTTGACATATAAAAAAATCCTCCAACTCTGTTTAATCCTCATCCTCATCAGTTTCCTCCTCCTCTTCATCTCTCCCTGTATTCTCCCCATCACTTCTACAACAAGTTCATTATTTTACAGTTCCTCTTCGTCCTCCTCATGTTCTGCTGCGTGTCTGTTCTCATCCTCGCGCAGGCGGGCAGCAGCGCAGGGCTGTAAAGAACGATGCATTTTAGTTTATCTCACGAATGGAATTCATCTAATGGTAGAGAGAGAGAAAAAGAGACTGATAGTGATACATGAGTGCTTATTTCAACAAACCTGTCCCTCTCGGAAGCACAGTATGAGGTCGTCCTCACTCCCGTCGGGTTTCACAGACTGCCCACACACTTTGAAGGACTTGATGACCGGGTCCTTGTCCATTTTGTCCCAAGCAGCGAGAACGCAGTCCACAAGCAGACGGCGAGACGGTGGTTTTAGGTTTCCTCCACTTGTGTATTGCTTGTCTGCGTCCCCAGCCGTTCACTCTTCATAAGAAGCATGTAGGCTCGCTTTGAAGGGCTGGTTCCACATGACATCATGGGCTTGTAGATACTTACCCCTCCTGGGATCACCGCGGATGTGATGTTGTAAGGCCTCAACTCCTGCTTGGTGGAGGTGCTGATGTGATAGGCATCCCACACAAGCAGGTGTGGGCGAAAACTGAATTTGCCTACCACCGATCTGGTCAAGTCGCTGTCAAGACGCTGGTCAGGTCGTCATTCATCCAGCCATTGGCAGATGTGGCGATGACTGCTCTTGAGATCTCTTGCTGCATTGCCTTCACTTCACCAATGGCCCCCCGGGAGACGATAAAAGGTTTGAGTTTAGTGCCATCAGCCTTGGCAGCAAGTACAAGACTGAGATGGCTTTTCTCGTGGCCTGTTGTTTTGAGCGCAACACTCTTCGTCCCTCTCACGTCGATGGTACTGGGAGAAACCATATCGAACCAAATGGCAGTCCGTCCATTGCAATTATGCCCTCCTCTGAAATTCTTTTCGAGACGACAGTCTTGCTCACGTAGTCGACGAAAGAGACAAGATCTTGGTCCTTCTGAGCCATTGTGGTGCGACGTCGCAATGCGAAGCCATTTCGGGTTAAAAACTTTTGCAGCCAAACCCCTGCTAGCCAGAAATCTTTCACCTCTATCACTCACTGTATGGTATATTTCCAGAGCCTCGTTTCGGATCATTTTTCTCGACACTCGGTTATGATTGTCCCTCATTGAATGGATCCAATCAGAGAGTTTTGTGTCCAACTCATCGCTAATTTATTTCTCCCTCCTCCTGGCAGTCTCGCTGTCTTTTTGTTTGCTGTGGCTAGATCCAATTTCTGCTT